>MU187380.1:0-22885 GCA_016904865.1 Pissodes strobi | reverse complement strand
TGTAATGAGGGATGGCGGAGATGCTCGGATAATTCCGATCGATCTTCCTTACAGGTAAGTCGATTGATCTTGTAATTATCGTGAATATATTTTATCGATACATGCATTTCAAACCATCTATTAGATAATAACAGTTTTTAATATTACCGTATTGAACCCCGTCGTAAATTATTTAAGATGTATGATTTAATTTTATGTTTTATCTACTGTCTTGCTTGAAGAAAATTCATGTGTGATAGTATTCATTCATTAGTTGAGTCATTATTTATCAAATCGTTTTGGAGTGAAGAAGCTGAGTAAAAACCTTAAAAATGTTCAAAGCAATTTCTTGGAGGAATAGCCTTATGAAAACTTCATAATATGGATTAATAAATCCTCGACCGTAGGAAAATCTTACAATATAGGCCAAAATTTCTGTTATATTTTGTACATATCTATATCACGCGAACTCCCGAAAATATTTGACATAATATCAAATAGTTTCTCATATTATCATTTAGTACTCGTAAAAAACACACCGTTGGAAAAGTTTGAATTTTTTAAAGCAATAATTAAATTGGGTATGACATACCAATCATTGCTCAGTATCGTACCTAGAACTTAGAACAATACAAATATCTACTAAATATAAATTGCTTTTCCTCTGTATAATTGCCACTAAGTGTACCAGCTCTCCTCCCATTGAAATGGAATAAATGCTTATTCCGCTACACTAAATTTTTACATTCAATTGCAAATTATTCTCGATATTTAATATTTAAGTCGCCAGTGACATCTAGTCACAAACGGGTTTATTTCACGCGGACAGCGATTTTAAGAGTACTCTATTTAGTACCTACAATTCCTGAATTAATTTTACTACAGATTACTATATTTAATATGGAGTATTTTTATTACTTTGCGCTACGTGGTTTCTAGTGTTGATCACATGTTATAATTTAGCCAATAAAACATTGGCAAACATAATTTGTCCAACGTCTTAAATTTTGAATACGGGATAATTATCTTGTGTTGAGGCATCGACCGGGTGAGTGCTGATATGTTAATCTTGAAATATTTTAATTAATTCTTTCACTTTTAAATGTACAATTAAAATTTGTTTATGATTCGCTTAGTATTATCTGAATAAAGCAAGAATTTAGCATTTTCATATTCTTTTTAAGTAGCTTACATCTTCAATATTTTTTAATTATTGTCGTGATCTTTATATTACCGATTTATTGGTGAATATTTGCGATTTTCATTAATCAGATTCATGTAATTTGAAAGAGGCTTAGGCCAAATTTAGGGAGATCGAAATTATTTTATCGATTAGTGGTCACGCACATTTTTTACGTATTTTCATTCAAATTGAATAGTATTATTTGGGTTAATTCTCGGGGTAAATTCTATATATTCCTGCAAAGATAGTAAATTGAATTTTCAGTAGAATTTCTCAGAATTTTCCCTCATAGTATTGCAGGTTATAATTTTATTTTCTTTTCAGGTTCATTTAGTTAAATTTTCAATTTATTTGTTACATCAAGCATAATATAACTATTAGCATTCACCCTGTCTAGTCTCAATCCTGATGTACCGACAATATCTGGATTTATGAGAGGTAAATCTCACATATGTAAATTTATCTGGTTTATCTTTTATCTAAATTTCTACCTCGGATGCGAACTAGTGATTATATTATCTTTATCTTTAATTAAATTGAGGCGCAATTTTGTTCAGTTTTCGTTTATGTGCAAAGGGCCTAAATAAAAGTAATAGTACTTACTTATTTTAAGTCATAAGATTCATTGTTAGAGGTTGTATCTTTATTTCTCTGTTTATTATCAAATTGAAAATTACCTTTTATTTAAATTTACCGAGAGGCACTGAATTGGAACGTGATTCCATTACTTTCTTTTGAATTTTATATTTTAAAGAAAAGGGAAATTTTGAGTAACAGTAGTTATTTATAAGTTTTGCTCATTGTCTGCTCAACTCAACATAATAATTTGAGTTTCTGATTGTATTTGCTTTTACCAGTAAATTTTTAATTTGTAGATTGCTTCATCATATGTTTAACATTGCCACTGATGTTCACATGATATTTCCTTGCGTTTTATTTAATTAACGATATACATTGGTCTAAGACTAGTTTATTTCCTATTTCGGTCATGATTGGTTGAAAAAAACAGCTTACTTGTCAAGCAGCAGGTGTTCGTCCACTTGCTCTATTGAACCACTCTGAGGGAACCACTACTTCGTAAACCAAAAAAGGCCTCGCTAAACCCAACAGATACTAACTTGGGAACAGGCAGAAACGGTTCCAGTAGAGGTCCCAATACGATCGCATGGTTACAGAATAATTGGACGATGCTAAGTATTAGCCAATCAGAAGATAAACATATTGTAAAGACCAATCTTGTATTGTAACATTTCTTATCTATTTTTTAATTTTTTCACATTAATTTTAATTTTGATTATTAAGTCAATTTATTCATCAGATAAACTCCGTTTCAAATAATTTCATAAATCATATTTGTATTCTCATTTAATTATATAATTAATATATTGTTTGTTTTAGAATTTACTTCTTTAATTTATCGCAGGAGAGAGGTCTGCGAGATATTACGAATTGTGAGGGAAAATTTCTGATATATTTATCTTTATATTTATTTATATTTAAGTATTCATATTCAGTTCGCATTGTTTGAGAATAACCAAAAAAAGAAACGAGTCTCAAAACGAACATCTTTTATTCAAAAAAATTCTTAAGGTTTTGAAAAGTAGTATACAGTTGGCGAACAACTAGTATTGCGCTACGCATTAAGCGCAACTTGTCCTCCGAAGGAATAGACCACACAGAATGGTTCTGAAAATCAAAAGAAAAAATTCCAATTTTCGCTGTTAGCTGCTGCTGGTCCTGAGATTTACTTGTGAATCACGACGATCCTGGGACACAAAGAGACGCCAGATGAGGATGACTCTGAAGAGGAGGAAGTATTGTCATTGTATGCCCCATAACTATAATTTAATACCTACCAATTCATTTTGCAAAAGGACATTTAGTACCACGTCATTTATTACAAGGAAGAAATATCTTTTACGTCCACGTTTTACTTGACTTAGTAGTGTAGGAACACTCGCTGATACTTGTTAGTACTAGAAGGTCCTCATGCTCGGTCTCGTCCACATGGTGTGTGACGTCACTATCTTCGTTATTTATCCGGCGTAAACCAGAAAAAGTATACAGAGATATATAACGAGATCTCAGAAGAATAGAACATGTTTTAGAAGAAGAAAGTATCGGAAATAACATAAAAGTATCAGAAATTTTTTTATGGCAGTGGCACACATACTAAAGGGAAATCCTATGGCCTAGGTGCGGCACCCCAGATGTGTGAGGTCTTATTTGCACTTTGTAGAGTATGAGCTGTTGCTGTGTATACATTTTTTTTGCGAAATAGCGCACCAAGCTTCTGCGAGGCTGATTTTGCGATGATAGCAACGTGGCCATACCAGTTTGAACTTTCTCCAGATCTTGATTAATTGTTGTAATCTGCTCTCGTCTGCGGTGATAAATCTCGGTCGCTGGTAAAGTGGGAGACAAATGTTACTGTAAATGCCGTTACTTTCATTATTTTAGTAAGAAATTCTATGCAATTATGTAGCGATAGTTTTTAAAACTCGAGAAATTTTATGAAATCGATATTTTGAGCCTGAATATGAAATGCCGTCACTTTCATTGTGCAATACTTTCAACTGGATAACTGTAAACAGGATTATTGGTTTCGGTCAGCAGGACATTAATATAGATGACGAACGGGGGGAAACAAATGTCCTGGGAGTGAGTTCCATAGTGATGCAGTGTGCCAGACGAAGGAGTTCTTGTAAAGCGATGTTCTAGGTGTTTTCAGTTTTACGACGAACCGGTGCGCTCTTGCCGTCTGTCGTGGCTGCCAGACAGGCATTGCCAGGGGCGGCATGGGGCGGGCCAAATCCTGGGAACAGCTGCCGTGAAAGTATCTGTAAAACAAGGACATATCGGCCACATGTCTGCGGTGTTCTAGACTATCCAGATTCCGGGTCAACTCCGGGCCGCGGAAGAGACGCACAACTCTTTTCTGAATGGAATCAAGCAACTTTAGAGTGTGCTTTGGTGCGGCATCCCAGATATGTGAGCAATATTCTAAGCACGGTCTTATTTGCGCTTTGTAGAGCCAGAGCAACTGCTGCGGCGTATACAGTTTTTTGTTGCGAAATAGCCACGAAGCTTCTGGAGGCTGATTTTGCGAGGTCATGCCAGGACATATTGCTGTTGACCGAGACACCCAGCAGTCCGATCGACGAGGATGAAGGAATGGCCGATCCTGCCATAATGATGTCAGGGTCCGCCGTATTGAGCCTCTTGGTAAATGTGGCTGCTTGGGTCTTTGCTGCATGGAACTGGACCAAATTTCTGCCGCCTCAAGTTTGAACTTTCTCCAGGTCTTGATTAATTGCTGTCATCTGCTCCTGTCTGCGGTGATAAGTCTCAGTCGCTGGGAAAGGTTTTTCTGATCTAAAGTGGGAGACAAGGGTACTGTCATCTGTAAAACTGTAAACAGGATTATTCGTTTCGGTCAGCAGGTCCTTAATAAAGATGAGGGACAGAGTTGGTGAAAGTATTGCGCCCTGAGGCACGCCCGCGTTGCCGGTGAATGTGTCCGAGATGTGTCCATCGACTGCAACGTGCAGAGATCGGCTCTTAAGGAAGCTGGCAAGCCAGCTGCAGAGAGAGGCGAATGACGGTAGTTTGCTGAGCAGTCCGTCATGCCAAACTCTGTCGAATGCCTTTGAAATATCCAACGCAATCGCTCGAGCCTCTCCGTAGTTCTTAATTGCCCTACTCCATTTATGAGTGACATAGGCCACTATATCTCCTGTCGATCTCTCCTTGCGAAAGCCGTATTGATTATCGCTGATTATTCTGTTGTTCTCGAGGTACTTGAGTAGTTGCTGATTGACTACAAATTCCATGACTTTGGAGATTATTGGAAGCAAGGCAAATTTCTCCGAAAGTCTTTTTTTTTTTGGAATAGTTTGCACTCGAGCGACTTTCCAAGAGGATGGGTAAATCTCTTTTTCTTGAGACAGAGAAAAAAGCCTGGAAAAAACTGGTGTTAGCTCGTTGCTTTTAACATGATGGCAGGTATTCCGCCCGGTCCTGATGCCTTTTGCGTATCTAGTTCTTTAAGGATTTTACGAATATCATGGTGATGAAACTTGACTCCTGCCATGGTAGTGTTGATGTTCGATATGGTGGGGAGAGCCTTTCCTTAGGGGACGTCTAAGGTAGAGTGCGATAATAACGTTTTGGCGAGCATGTTTGCTTTTTTCCTTGGCTGTAGCCGCCGTGATGCCATGTTCGTCTGTCAAAGGTGGGAGAGACATTTTTGTAAAGTTAATACTTACTACCTTTGTTACCGACCAGAAATTCCTGGAGCCACTGTGGCATTACAAAAGTTTTTTCCTGATCCTTTGATTGTGTTTGTCCTTAGTTTCGTCGACCACACGTTTGCATTCGTTTCTCGCTTCGACAAAATAATTGCGATTTCCAGAGCTGCCAGTACTTGTAGGCTTGCTGTTTCCTACCTACAGCTCTGTCGCATCTTCTGTCGAACCATGGCTTTCCTTTTGCCGGTAACTTGATGGACTTTGGGATGAATTCCTGAGGAGATTACTTGCGTGATATCTTTGCAGCAGACTGACGGGTCGTCAGTGCCAAAGCACACGTCGAGCCAAGGGAAATTTAGGTAGAACTCTCTTAGATCGTCCCAGTTTGCGAATTTATAATGCCACATTTTGCGAGGCAATGGTGGATCCTTCTGTAGAAGTGGCAATTTACCACAAACCGTTGTAATAAGTTTGTGGTCGGAAGTACCTAATAGCAGACCAACTGTAATTGTGTTGTTAAGATATAATTCCATTTGCCTTATTATAATTACTATAATTCAAATAAAAAGCCAATTTGTTACTATAAACTATAAAGGCACTTTCTTTTTTAATAAATACTTTAATATACTTAAAATATAAACTGAAAGATTCTCAGGGTGTATAAGTTAGGAGCATGATAATTAAAATTTATTTCCTAGTGTAGTAGTGGTTAAAAGGCGCAAAATAAAAGATTAGAAATTTCAAAAAAACAATTATTCTATTTCCTTCTAACAAAATTAGGGTTGAAATTTAATATTCTGTTGAGCCTTCTTGGTGATAACTGCCCCTATACACCTTATGTTTCCTCCGAGCTTCCTGGAGTGTTACTGAAACTTGCTGCAGTGCATAGGATCTGTCCTGTGACGTCACTGGAAGCTGTCCTGGTAGGTCGAGTGCGTGTGGACTCAGTCGCATGAAAAAAAAACAGTACAAAGCAGTTAAAGAAAGAGTTCACCAAGAATGTTGTTACAACTCTGTTTCAATTTGGCAGAGAGCGTCGCTTGTCTAAGCTTAGGTTTTTAATACAGAACTTGGCAAGAGACAGCTAGAAATAATTCTTCTCAATTAACAATGCTGAAATATGCCAAAACACGCTGAAGGAAGAATTTAATTTAATTTAATTAAATATGCCTCCGCCAATTTGCACAGAATTGTTTCTGCAAGCAATTAGGTTTTCAATTAAACAGTGAACAGATTAAAAATAATAAATAAAATAAAGCTAAGAAATATTGTCATGAGCAGTATTTCAATTAAGCAAAAAAAAAACAATTACAATAATCAGGCAAAAACAAAAGTGAAATTAATAAATGTAAACAGATAATCAGAATGAAATTATAATTGCCTGAAAGCTACTTTCTAACTCAAAAATCAGTTTAATTCAAAAATAAAGTTAATGACAAATTAAAATCGAATCAAAGAAACAGAGTTATATTAAGATCTTGTACCCACCACGGTCGAGAAAGCTTCAGAAGGTGCTCTTTAAATATCTGACGTGACGATAAAATACTTACAAAGGTTGAACAATAACTAACTAAGCCTGCCTCTAATCTCACATCTAATCCATAACAACCGATAACGGTAGTAGAGAAAGTTAGGCTGAGTATCCTACACTATAGACAGTTTTAGTTATTAATTTCTAAATATTGCTACATCTACCTAGAACTTAAATATGAGCCCCCTATGGGACAATTTGATCGATTATTTAATAATCCAAGAGCCCCAAGCCCCAAAACACCACTATCCCACATACCCTACAGGCAAAAACATACACACGGCAAAAGACAACGTGGTATGTGAAACGATAGTAGGCAGATATCAGAGATTCACAAGCTTAGCAGCTTTATTCTGTCTACAGACTTTTCGATAGAGAAAACTTGAAATAAAAATCAGATAACGCAAGAAAAAGAAAATGTCAAGCCTACCTTCTCTCAACCTCTCACACTGGTCGTCGGTACAAGATGAATTCAAAATGCCTGTCCTACCTTTCCATCAGAACCACATCTCAAAAAAATTGCACAGACGCGCAGTCGTTTGAAATGTTTCACCTTTTTCCACCGTACGAAGCGACCGATCTTTAAGCATAAAATATGAACTGCATATTTGAAATTATTTAACAATTTTAATTAATATATTCTACTGCTGTATTTATGTAGATTCAACCCATTATATTAATTTTCATTTTATATTAACTAGATAATTATCGACTGATATATTTAAAAGACAAAAATTAGTTTTATATGAACTTGATGGGCAACATAAGAATTCAGTAGGTATTTATTAATATTTTCGTATTATTTAATGCGGAATTTTCCACACTGTTGCTACCAGGTCTGTTCAGACAGTAATTCAAAATAGGTTGAAGATGAAAAATTATTATTTCAAACCAAAACTAAATACAAGCGAACTTGGAACAACCTGATGCAGTGTACTGGTCAGGATTGGTGGTTAGAAAAAAAACCAGGATGGCGACGAATTCGCGCCTCTCTGATTCTTTTGTTTCAATTGGTCATGAAAAGTTAAATGTTATTATATAGATTTATTACGTAAATTTATGCATTATGCTAATAATTTTTTTACAGAAGTACCGTCATCACGAACTAGGAAAGTCAATAATATGACTTTTATGTAAAAGATTTGCAACATTTGCTTTTATTTATATTTAAGCAATATTTACCTTTTAATAACTTGAAAGTAGAGCACCTGCCAGTAGCATCTGGTCACAAGTAGGAATAGAACAATCCTTATATTTCGAACTGGGTAAGGGTTTATTCGTGGATATGGAAAGAAGTAGGCATACCTATACGATGATCGAGAAGTTTGTACCAACGAGATAAAAATGGCGAAAACCCAGAGCTGGTCTGAGCTGCAATGCAGGACAAAGACAAGTGCTATGAATTGTAAAATATAGATATATAAGTATAAATGGTTTAAACGGTATGATTTGTCTTTTAAAGTACTAGGATCAATTTTTTTTGAGAGTCTATTCTAATGTTTGGGCTGGTTGCCTATTTAAGCAACGTTGATTATTATTTTCTTTTCCAAACACTTCTTTTCCTCACTAGTTTTTTGTTGAACAAAAACCACGCTGTGAAAAGTTTGTAACGGCACTCGAAGATTATTAATTCAATTACCTCTAGCATAAAAAAACTGCTAAAATATAATAAGTATCATATACTGTGTGCAAGGAAGTAGATTTTAAAAAAAGTTTACCTTTTTAAATAGGAAAATTTGAATCAGGCCAAAAATTGCTGCAATTATCCAACTTGAGTCGCCAAGGACCTATCTAAATATGCTGTAAGAGTTTCGTCTGGATTAACATACAAATAATCGAGATGGATGCGACTTACGTCAGGTATTTCCAACATCTTACCTGTGCTGTTAAATATGTAAAATATACCCTAATTTCATACAATAATATTTATATCATACATCATTTTACAGCTACCTATTTACTTTACCAGTCACAGCTATTTTGTATCAATTTCTTTTTCTCTGCATTCATTTCGAGACATAATATCTCCAACATCAGCCTACTTAATTATTTTGATATTGTGATCTACTAAAATGAATAAGCTACTAAATAAATATCACCCTGTCCTAAGTTTGAACTTGAACTTGGAATTGTTATATAAATATTAAAGGCAAACTATAAACAACGCGAGCAGTCAACGGGAGCGATTTTGAATCTTAAGCGAGCAATGGTCATCACTTTTTATAATATAAATACGCTACCGAGCCTTCAGTTCGGCAGGCTTTTATCTCACCTAAAACCAGCTTCTAGGTTAGCTACATAGCTGCTTCAGATTCTATCCGCTCCTAGGTTAGCCACATGGCTTCATAGGTTCTACTCCTTTACTCCTCACCCAAACCTAGTAATTGGTTAGCCACATGGCTGCTGAGTCTAGGGGTTGTCAAAGTTCTGAGAGAGATAAGTTTCTAAGTAGAGTTTGTTAATTAGTTAAAAGCTTTAGTGAAATATTCAAGTGTCTTTTCACCTTAAATAAAACACAACACAAAACTCTTAAGAAAAGCTATATTTATAAGGCAGTGACCAAAGACCTATATACAATTCAAAAACATACCTCAAATCGAGTAAGCATGCGCGCCTTAGTAATCGGGTAAAATAGAATCTTATTACGTTTCTGACCAAGAGACACTGTTAAAGTTTTATCATTAAGTATTTGGCCACTAGACGTTGTTATTGTTTTAACTGAAGTACTTTCTTTATTATCTCTTCTCACCCGACGTAAATCAATTTGTATGATTTTTATAAACAGATCCGTATTTAATATGAATATAATTAATCAACTTTTTTAATATAATTATAAAATTAACTGCAATATTGGCAATATAGTTAAATATTAGAAGACAGGACCGTATTTATACATAAATAAGTTGATAAAGTTCTATATTATTGAAATAAGAATTAGGGGACTATGACTATAAATAATATAAAGACTGGACCATCTTTTCAATAACTAGTGTATATGATTCTAGAAAGAAATTTGTTTTTTAAACTATTTGGTAGAATTGTAAATATTACTGAGACAATTTATAAAATGATGATATTATGATTATGATAAAGGTGATAATCCAAAGATCAACTTTCATGGGGTGGACGCATCCCATGCAGGCTGAATTATTCAATGCAAGCAACATATCATTGCAATAATACAAGTATCAGTATTTTATAAAGAGTTGATAAATTGGGTCTAAACATGGATTGATTAATAGGCGTCTATTGACCAGTCAACTGTAAAAAATAGACATTTCAATATTAATATGTAAAATACTAAAAGACAGGACCGTCTAGTCAATAATACAGATAACTGTTGTGGAATTCTACATACTACTTGTTCTTTAAACAATCTAGAATTAGAGTTATAAAATTTCTAAGAAAATTTATAAAAATATGTTTCTTTTTGTTGCATGTACCAAGCACCAGTGCATGTCCATACTAGTATCTCCAGCAGGCTGTCACTTGTGATACCCTCAAACAGTCTAGTGGTATGTCAATGCTAAGGCATATAGACTGCAGTGGAGGCTAGAGGGAGTTACTAAGGATCAGCCTGGATCCAGAAAATAACCAGACCACTGATGGCATTTTATATATAGTATAAGTTATAATATTATATTATATTAAGCGACAAGTTTTTCTCGAATTAAGGTCTTTCTTTTTTTTTGAGCGATAGAGGTCGTGTTAACGTTGGGGACCAACATTTTAGAGGGCGGGGAACGTGTGATCTACTAAAATGGCCCATCAAATCCCATCGTCCTCCCCCAGGCTGGAGAACACCAAAGTACAAAGTCTGGAGCTGATCAATGACAGTTTGTGACAAGAGGAACTGCATTGTATTGGCTGGCAGGAACGTCAAACTGGTGAGAGGAGTTTGATTACGGGGAGTGACGCCCCCGCCATTCCGAGTTGCCATGGGATATGGCGCATCAAATCCCATCGTCCTCCCCCAGGCTGGAGAACACCAAAGTACAAAGTCTGGAGCTGATCAATGACAGTTTGTGACAAGAGGGGCTGCATTGTATTGGCTGGCAGGAACGTCAAACTGGTGAGAGGAGTTTGATTACGGGGAGTGACGCCCCCGCCTTTCCGAGTTGCCATGGGATATGGCCCATCAAATCCCATCGTCCTCCCCCAGGCTGGAGAACACCAAAGTACAAAGTCTGGAGCTGATCAATGACAGTTTGTGACGAGAGGGGCTGCATTGTATTGGCTGGCAGGAACGTCAAACTGGTGAGAGGAGTTTGATTACGGGGAGTGACGCCCCCACCATTCCGAGTTGCCACGGGATGGGGCCCATCAAATCCCATCGTCCTCCTCCAGGCTGGAGAACACCAAAGTACAAAGTCTGGAGCTGATCACTGGGGAGTGATCCAACAAACCCCATTTTTACCCCTGTCAGACTAGGGACCGCCAAAGGAATGAGTCTGAGGCCGATGCTTCGAGTGGAAGCGGCCCTAGGTGGTAGATGCATGAGCCTACTCGCGTCGTCCGGTGAAAGACCACCCCACCAGAATTGGGGAGCGCTAAGTGGTTTTCCCAAATCACGTTCCGCTCCCGCGCTGGTGATCCCGGGTTTCACAGTAGGAGTATATGGACATGATGGTGCTTCCAGGATCAAAATATTCCGGAGGTAACCTCCCCGGCCATTCGGATCTCCGGGCGCTGGGTGGCCCTGGGAGCCCTTCATTCCGCATTTTACAGACAGCAAAGATACCGAACCAATTAAGAATAGATTTCTGCAACATAAGAGGCCTAAATACAAACATAAATTCGGTACACCAACATCTACAAGCAAATAGACCACACATATTAGCCCTTACAGAAACACATGTATGTTCTACAACAACAACAGTGAACTACCTCTATCCTGGTTACGACTTACATACCCGATTTAGATATAAGTTCGGAATATGCCTTTTTGTCCGAAGCGACCTTTCATGTCATCGCGAGGAAACACTCGAACCGAACAACCTTGACGTCATGTGGCTCAAGTTCACCGCCAAGGGATTAACAAAGTTTATATGTTGTCTCTATCGCCCTCCGAGCGATAGAGCCTACCAAAACTTTTTCTCAACACTAGCTACCACCTTTGACTCAATACAGGTCGATCACCCCAGTTCAGAAATAATCGTTCTGGGAGACTTCAATGCCCACAACACCAACTGGCTCAAACATCACAACAAGACCGACAACGAAGGTAGAGAGGCTGAAGCATTTGCCATCAGCTGCGGGCTTACTCAACTTGTAGACGAACCAACTCGAATCTCAGAGAGGGGCGAATTCGCCGCCCTCCTGGATCTTTTTCTGACCACCAATCCTGACCAGTACAAGGTTACAGTTGGTCCGCCATTAGGTACCTCTGACCACAAACTTATTACAACGGTTTGTGAATTGCCACTCATACAGAAGGATCCACCATTGCCTCGCAAAATCTGGCATTACAATTCTGCAAACTGGGACGATCTGAGGCAGTTTTACCTAGACTTTCCTTGGCTCGACGTCTGCTTTGCCACTGACGACCCGTCAGACTGCTGCGAAGAGATCATGCAAGTAATCTCCTCAGGAATGGAAGCATACATCCCAAATTCCATCAAGTTACCATCAAAAGGAAAGCCCTGGTTCGACAAAAGATGCGAAAGAGCTGTAGGAAGGAAACAGCAAGCCTATAAGTACTGGCAGCAAAATCAGACCGCTGAAAATCGCAATTATTTTATCGAAGCGAGAAACGAGTGCAAGCTTGTGATCGACGAAACTAAGGACAAACACAATAAAAGGATCAGGAATAAACTTTTGCAATGCCCCAGTGGCTCCAGGAATTTCTGGTCGGTAGCAAAGGCAGTAAGTAACAACTTTACAAAAACGTCTCTCCCACCTTTGACGGACGAACGTGGCATCACGGCGACTACAGCCAAAGAAAAAGCAAACATGCTCGCCAAAATGTTTTCATCGCACTCTACCTTAGACGTGCCCCAAAACAAGACTCTCCCCACTATACCGAACATCAACACCACCATGGCAGAAGTCAAGTTTTCTCATCGTGATATTCGCAAAATCCTTAAAGAACTAGATACGCAAAAGGCATCAGGACCGGACGGAATACCTGCCATCGTGCTAAAGAACTGCGCCAACGAACTAACACCTGTTTTTTCCAGGCTTTTTTCTCTTTCTTACAGAAAAGGGATTTACCCATCCTCTTGGAAAGTCGCTCGAGTGCAACCTGTTCCAAAAAAAGGCAAGAAAACCACGCCCTCAAACTATCGCCCGATTGCCTTGCTTCCATTAATCTCCAAAGTCATGGAACGTGTAGTCAACCAGCAACTACTCAAGTACCTCGAGAGCAACAGAATAATCAGCGATAATCAATACGGCTTTCGCAAAGAGAGATCGACAGGAGATATATTGGCCTATGTCACTCATATATGGAGTAGGGCAATTGAAAACTACGGAGAGTCTCGAGCGATTGCGTTGGATATTTCAAAGGCATTCGACAGAGTTTGGCATGACGGACTGCTCAACAAACTGCCGTCCTTGGGACTGCCCGCCTCTCTCTGCAGCTGGCTGGCCAGTTTCCTTAAGAACCGATCCCTACATGTTGCAGTCGATGGATACATCTCGGACACATTTACCATCAACGCGGGCGTGCCTCAGGGCGCAATACTTTCACCAACTCTGTTCCTCATCTATATTAATGACCTGCTGATCGAAACGAATAATCCTGTTTACAGTTTTGCAGATGACAGTACCCTTGTCTCCCACTTTAGATCAGAAAAACCCTTACCAGCGACTGAGACTCATCACCGCAGACAGGAGCAGATTACAGCAATTAATCAAGACCTGGAGAAAGTTCAAACTTGGGGCGACCGAAATTTGGTCCAGTTCAATGCAGCGAAGACCCAAGCAGCAACGTTTACTAAGAGGGCCAATACAGCGGGCCCTGACATCATTATGGCAGGATCGACCATTCCTTCATCCTCGTCAATCGGGCTGCTGGGTGTCTCGGTCAACAGCAAAATGTCATGGCATGACCATGTTGCTAACATCGCAAAATCAGCCTCCCAGAAGCTTGGTGCGCTATTTCGCAACAAGAAACTCTATACACCGCAGCAGTTGCTCTTGCTGTACAAAGCGCAAATAAGACCGTGCTTAGAATATTGCTCACATATCTGGGGTGCCGCACCAAAGCATACCCTAAAGCTGCTGGATTCCATTCAGAAGAGGGCTGTGCGTCTCGTCGGCGATCCGGAGTTGACCCGGAATCTGGATAGTCTGGAACATCGCAGACATGTGGCCGAGATGTCTCTGTTTTACAGATACTTTCACGGCAGATGTTCCCAGGATTTGGCCCACATAATCCCGCCCCTGGCAACTCCTGTCAGGCAGTCCCGACAGACGGCAGGAGCGCACCAGTTCGTCGTACAACTAGAAACACCTAGAACATCGCTTTACCAGAACTCCTTTGTCTGGCGCACTGCATCACTGTGGAACTCACTTCCAGGACATCTGTTTCCCACTAATTACAACCTACAAATATTCAAGAACCGTGTCAATCAACATCTTCGCACACACACCGCTCGTCGAGCGCCATAGGATCTACCTTTAGTGTGTGTGCCACTGCCATAAAAAAAAAAAAAAAAATGCATAAGCTACTAAATAAATATCACCCTGTCCTAAGTTTGAACTTGAACTGGGAAATTGTTATATACACATTAAAGGCAAACTATAAACAACGGAAGCGATTTTGAACCTTAAGCGAGCAATGGTAATATAAATACGCTACCGAGCCTTCAGTTCGGCAGGCTTTTGTCTCACCTAAAACCAGCTTCTAGGTTAGCTACATAGCTGCTTCAGGTTCTATCCGCTCCTAGGTTAGCCACATGGCTGCTTAGTTTCTACTCCTTACCCCTGACCCAAAGTGCTTTCTTTATTATCTCTTCTCAACCGACGTAAATCAATTACGGATCATCTGAGTAATACCCCTGCACGCTAAGCAAGGCGTGTCATCACGGATAAAACATACATTGGCATATTGGTGCAAGCGTTATGTTTAACCAAGAGACCCAGTTATTGTACTATTCGTGACAATATTGCACAATTAATTTGAGGAATAATTAATCGTCGAATTTTCGCGTTTTCCGCGAGAGGCATACGCGGACAATTCCATCCCCACATAGGTTATGCACGCACCGAAAATTCCCTGATCTACTTTCGAGTTTCACAGCTGTTGGCTCGTCTTTGCAAAGGTAAAAAAATACAGATTCCATGGTGCTCATCTGAACATTTTTACGCCAAACCCACTAGTGTGCACCGAAATGTTCAAGTCTGTGCTCAACTTGAATAGGCTGTTTAACCCCATGAACAGAATATGTCGGTTGATTTTAGGTAAAGATCAAAAGGTTTTCATGCGTGTTTTCAACCGTGCGTATGAATTAAAGTATTTCTTGCATTTTGCTAAATACACAAAGGTTGATGCTTGGGATATAATTTCATTATTTAGGCCATACTTGTGAGTCAATTAAAAATGTGAAGTTTATTCTTCAATCATTGTTTTTTCAAGAAGAAATGTTCCATACCTATATATTTTTAGAGGCTAAGAACATAATCAAAGCTAACCGCCCTTACACACGAAAACTAAGTCTAAATTTTCTATCCACCTTGCTAATCTTGGGGCCAACACAGATTACGAATTCAAGATATACAGATGACGTAAAAATTAAATTATGAAAATGACCACCATTTTCCCGTATCCTTCATCAAGTAATAAATTATACACAGCCACGGTATGATGGCCCGCTTTGATATAATTTAGATATACACCATGATTTATTATTTTTTATTTCTTCAAAAGTTGATCCTTAAAAATATATTTTTACACATCACTTTCAGGACAGATATATTTATGCGCCCCTCTTTTTTCGAAATTCTTTATGCATTTACTCTTTACGCTAGGTTTTCTTCCTAATCCATATACGAGGACGTACATGGAACTCACTCAAATGTAGTTGTGTATATAAGATATTTACCATAAAACCATATTATTTGGTCATAAAAATAATGACATCGTGTCCAATTGTCTGGTTATAAGTACTATTTACGCAGACTAAATAACTAGATATTATTTTTCATATGGAAGCAGGAGTTTCTGGAATGAAGTTTAATTAATCAATGTCAGGATAAGTTATAAGATAGAGTTTAGCAAGTAATTTCCGCAAGAAAATAATAGAGACACGGACACGAGACAAATTTTACAGTGGAAGTTAGTTTAATGTTTAATTTTAAGTACAAGAGAACCATTTTTAGAGAGGAATAATAAAATTGCTTCCAAAAAGTATTTATTTGTTTTATACAATCCCAGTTATGTACTACTCTCACCCACATCATTTGTTGTAATAATAATTGTAGACTTAATAGTATAAAAAATGAATATGAGGAGGTTTTTTTCAAAAAATAGTACAAATAGCAGGATATGTTCAAAATTAGAAAAATCTCGTAGTAATAGCATTTTACAGCAGAACAGAGGATATATGTACAAAAACACTCAAATTTAATTAAATTGGGGTAGTTATCCTATTTTGTTTTAAAAAATGCATCTCCCCAAATTAGGAACTCGTGGGCACCTGACTTGGGGAGGTCGAATTTCCATATATACCACACAGCTTTGCAGAATCAATTTATCGATTCAATTGGATGCAAAGTGTATTAAAAAACTATGGATGTTGTTTTTAAGAAAATAACTTTATAATCTGCTAAGATGCATTTATTAGGAAACAACTTTCTTATAAAAAAAAAATGAATTAAAAAGACAGGATAAATGGTTAAGTCCTCAAAACATGATTTTTCTTTCTTTGCTGCTGCAAGTAGTGCATTTAAACACCACTACGGCAATAGGACCAAGATCCGCGCATAGTGTATGGGCTCACTTGTAACACACAGTGCAGCGAACCCAGTCTTCACCTTCGTGGTCATCTGAATAAAGACCAGCGCAGTAAGCGCACTCCGCATCTTCATCGTCATCAGACATCGGGTCGTCTGCTGAGTCATCAATATATTGGGCTTCGCCTTCTTCATCAGATGATTCTCCTGAAGACTCAACTTTTTTCCCTTTTTGGGCAGACTTGGTTTTACATGAACTGCAGCTTTCTCTTTTTTTGGGCTTTGGTTTTTGTTTGATTTTCTTTTTTTGTGACACTTCCAAATACGTTTTATATGGAGTCCCCGTAATATGTTCTGCGGATCCGGAACGGGTACTCTTTTTGCCTGGATTCAAGATCGGAACGGGGCTTATTTCGCTAGGAACAACAAACTTCTGTTGCTTGGAAATTGCCGATGTTTTAAGACTATCTAGCTACCTTTGACCACAAGAGAACCGGTGATATTGTATGCCGGATGGACCGGGTTTAGATTTTATGTCCTCTGTAAACTTTTGTGGCCTAGGAGTTGCCGGAGTTGTAGGACTGTCTAACTGATTTTGACCAGAATAAGACTTCTGACGTTTTAGGCCGGAAGGACCAGGTTTAGATATGTCCTCTGTAGAACTGGTTGACTCTATTGGATGATTTTCTAAATCCTCATCAGGAATGGGATCATTTTGTAGAGCTTCCGTAGGTGGATTTGAAACTGCTTGATTAACAAATGGGTCAAGCAACTCGTGGGGTCCAAACTTATGGCGATTACAGGGAAACAAGCCCGCCTTTTCTAAACCTTTTGTAGCGATTTCAGCAGTGGCCGCATTTTTGTAAGCATTTCCAAAAAGCTGCCCAATCTGGAAAACTGTTACTACTTCCCTATCAGCATGATTTCGAAGCCACGTTTCGATTTCTTGTGCATAATAAGTGACATAAAAGAAAGACCTAGTGGCTGCATCTTGTGCGAACTGTGAGGAGGGAGGCACACTATGTTGACATGATTACTGCGAGCTAGGTTAATCACCTCAATGTTTCTGGTATATGTAAAGTGACCATCAAGAACCAGAACAGCTGCATTATCTGATGTGGGCTCTACATGCTTTATAAAGAAAGGAAATATCACTAGTCGAGGAATGAAGTGATCCGCGGGATTCATGCAGGTAACTATAGTGATAAGTGAACCTCGTTGGGCTAGCTTTCAGAGCACCTATTTGCTTTTTAACCCTCAGCCCAACAACTTTTGTAGGTTTGTGCTGTACCACAGTGATCCCCGTTTCATCACAATTATACACACGTGATGTGGAATGCTTGATCTCTTCCATAACACGTTCGTAAATATCAAAGAACCTCGAAACAGCTTCGCGTGTAAAACCTTCTGCTCTTACGTAGGAAACGCCTTGGGGAGTTCGGACAGAAAGCTCATTATGTCGTCTCCTAAAATTTCGGAGCCTTTTTTTACCAGCTTGGTACTTTTATTTAGAGAACGGATTCTTTAATTGTTACGTTTTGCCAGCTGGTAAGCCATGCATCGCACATCTCTTCGCGAAAGGCCAAAAAAATTTTGTTCCATATAAAGGCAATATGCAACCAGTTCCTGCTCCAATCCTTCCGGTGAAATCGGCATTCTACCCACTTTGGTTTTAATTACCTCATCAGGAGAAGTTTCTTCATTTCTAGCATAACGTTCCAAGGTTGTCTGTGGGACATTGAAGACCCGAGATGCTTTATAGCTACACATTTTTACTGCTACTCTTTATTTTACATAACTTGTACCGCCGCCTTCATTTGAACAGGGTCCCATGTCTTTCGTTTTGGCATCTACAAATAAAAAAAGGCATACTTAGTTGCCATAAGTTACTAGGTGTCAAACGAGCTCCTAATATGGGGAGCCCCAAATTAAGACTCCCTGATCTCCCCGAAATAGGAGACCCCGTCCTTTAAGGTTTATAACCTCAAAAAATAAATGCCATGGTTTTATTATTGAAAATAAACGTAAAGCATCAAAGTTTACTCTACAAAGCTTCATTTAATAAAAAAAAAATCCTTAATTGCTACCTTGCCGTAGTAATTAATTAAAACGATAACATGAATAAACTTTCTGAATATTTACGTTCAGGTAACGTGGGCTCACGCTTTCATGTTCTTTATAAAACTGGTGATCATTGCTGCAATGTAGGCAACCTAACATACTCTACAATCTACAAGATCCAGTGCATCCAATTAGTCTTATACCCTCATTGTCTAAGATTTTGGATCTCCCCAAATTAGGAAACCTCCCCATATTGGGCGATTTTTCTCTATAGGGTTATTCTTTATTTCTGTTATTCCGAAATTTTTGTGATAATGGAAATAAAAACAATGGTAATTCCGAGTTTAAAGTCAAACATTAATTAAATTTTTCTCTAGAAATCCGTTTCTTTATTGAAACATGGCTTTTATCGAAAATACAACTTAAATATTAATA
Organism: Pissodes strobi; assembly: GCA_016904865.1. Taxonomy (NCBI): domain Eukaryota; kingdom Metazoa; phylum Arthropoda; class Insecta; order Coleoptera; family Curculionidae; genus Pissodes; species Pissodes strobi. The sequence continues at coordinate 3,549 of MU187380.1, read as the reverse complement.
AACCGTCGGAAATAAGAGCACCCTCTTGTTATATTTTACTAATTACTAAAATCTATTTAAGTTAAATAAAAAGTTTTATGTTTATTATACACGCTTCTCGGAAAATGTAGCTAAATTAGGTAACGTCCGGAAAAGTTTTCAGATAGAGTAGAGAAAATAATTTCCGCAACAAAATATAGAGAAACTAAATAGATTTTGGAGTGGATTGAAGTTTAATTTGATTCCTGCTTATGGCAAATCTAAAATATACGGGAACAGAGACTGAAGTCATCACACAGACGTTGTCTATCCTTTATTCATGGATAATTATATCCATTTATTCCATTTGGAATAAATTCGTCATGAGTACGCGGGTAAATATTTTAGGAGCTAATTACATAACATTTTGATCGAGGACAGAGATCTAGAATAATAAATAATATAATACATAATTGGAATGGATAGATGACGCTGCTTGAGTAGCAAACGTCTGCAAAATAGCTACGTAATGTTCTATATTATTATTCAAAATCAATGTCTGCACAATATTAAACAAGGATTTCCCTTTGTGTTCGGCCTGAAGTGATTGTTTGGCTTAGCTATGCCGCCGAACATCATGTGATTGCTGATCAACGATGCTCAGTTTCTGCAAGATATGCTGAAGAGATGTAATCATAGTGCAGAAGAAGTTTGAAGCTTAGATCAAGAAGCAGGGATGAGATAGTTTATGTGATCAATGGTATGGTTGTTGCAGAAACGAGTGACAGAGCAACACCATATATTTTTAAATAGAACATCTGGTATATTAACGTGTTTTTAGGTTCTCATTTCAAAGTAATTTTAAAACCATGTGTCTACATTAAGCTGTTTTCAACTTGTGAACTTTTGAAAATTCAGTAGTATATGATGAAAAATTAAATAACGAATTTCTCGGTTGGCATGCATCTCCCATAATATTAATGAGCTTTCAAATATTTATAAGTCGAAAACTGTTTAATTTAAACATATGCTACTAAATATAGAATTTTTGTTTAGAATCTAATGTGGAATCTAAAAAAGCATTGATATTCAAGGTGTTCCATTTCAAAATATCAGAATTTTGGCGAGCAACCAAAACTAACCAAAAACATTAAAATTGCTTATAACATGCCGGAATCGGGTCAAATGACTAAAATATATTAAAAGTAACAACTTTACCGAAAGTTGATTGAACGACTAACCAAAACTAACTAAAAGCACCAAAAAAGGGCTAAAACGTATCGGAACAGATTTAAAATATTAAAGTTACTAACCCAAATTAACCGAGTTTTGGCGACTAACTAAAATTAACCAAAAACATTTAAATTGGTTATAACGTATGACTAAAATAAATTGGAACTAACTGAAAGTAACCGAAGGTTGATTGAATGACCAACCAAAAGTAACTAAAAGCACCAAAACGGACTAAAACGTATCGAAATAGATTAAAAATATTGAAGTAAGTTAAAACCAACCCAAATTAACCGAACTTTGGTGACTAACAAAAAATAACCAAAAATACTAAAATTGGTTGTAACGTATCAGAACTGGTTGAAATGACAAAAATAAATTAAAATTAATAAAATTAACCGAAGGTTGATTAAACGACTAACCAAAAGTAACCAAAATCACCAAAAAGAGCTAAGATATATCGGAACAGATTAAATAACTTAAATTAAGTAACCGAATTTTGGCAACTAACTAAAACTAACCAAACACATTAAAATTGGTTATAACGTATCGAAACCGATTCAAATGATTTAAGTAAATTAAAACTAACTAAAACTGACCAGAACCTAATTGAATGACTAACCGAAACTAATCAAAAGTAGCCAAAAGGAACAAAAGGGGCTAAAACGTATCGGAATAGGTAACAAAAATTAAAGCAAGTTAAAACTAACCAAAACCAACCGAATTTTGGCGACTATCCAAAACTAACCAAAAAGATTAAATATGATTATAACGTATCGGAGTCGGTTTAAATGGCTAAAATACATTGGAACTAACTGAAACTAACCGAAAGTTGATTGAACGACTAACCAAAACTAACTAAAAATAACTAACGGCACCAAAACGGGCTAAAATTAATCGGAACAGGTTAAAAATATTACAGTAACCTATATGGCTAATTATATATAATAGATTTTCCTATGTGCAGGGTGGACAACTAAGAATGCGAGGTACTGTATCTGGGAAACTATCCATCGTAGAGACTTGCGGCAAAAATGTAATTACTAAAACGGCCAAGAGAAAAACCTGGAAAATATTTTCAAGTTTCTAAAAGGACCACTAGGGGGCGTAACTGCAATCTTGAATCTAAAAAAGTGATGTTTCTGTGAATTCCGCTATATTATAATAAAAAAATTCCACATATTTGAAGTTGAGGATAATGTTCAAATCTTTTTTGTTTAATGCTTTTTGCTGTATCTCTAAAAATAAAGTGGTGGGGGGTATTCAAAGATTTTTTTAAATAACACCCTGTATCTGCGAAACGGCTAAGCCGATTTTAACAAACTTGGGTTAGTTCAAAGGAGCTATTCTTGGGCTACAAATGTTGTATTATTTAAAGTATCGTTAGCTTCACATGTCGCCGCTAGAGGGCTATTTTCGACATTTCTGTGGTTAATTTTCTCAAAAAAATTAAATGCATTGATATGATTTTTTTCCCATGAAAAAGTAGGTAAATAATGGCTAAGCAAGCTCGTGAAAACCGCATATCGGTATCTTGTTCCTAACCCAAAATATAGGCAAAAAAAATTATTACTTACGAAAATCCCTTAATTTTTTTTTTACTATATTTATCTCGAATTTTCTCTTTTATAAAAGTTGTGGCCCTGAAAAGGACCGATTTAAAAAAGGAAGGTTCTTAGTGCATCCGCAAATGCTCGAAATGCTGACCATCACGCTCTATGCATTGCTGAAGCCTCTCATGGGTAGACAATTATTAGAAGCAGGCCATGGAAAGAAAACAAATGAAAATATAAATAATTCTTCCTCAAATTGTCAATAGTTGTCAATAGTTTCGCTTTATTTTGAGCAAAATTTGTGTTTACAAAATGCGTTTCACGAATGATGAAACTGTTGATATGCTTGCGGTTTATTTTGAATGTCTTCAAAATGCCGCAGTAGCTAAAAGAGTTTAGGCGGCCCGTTATCCAAATCGACGTCCTTGCGATGTGAGAATTTTTCCCCGATCAGTGGCGAGTTTACGAGCCCATTGTTGTTTTCGGCCTGCGTTTCAACGGCAAAAAATTGGATGCACAAGAAAATATCAACTACGTACTGGGGTACATTGAAGGAAATCCTCATGTTAGCACAAGAGCGTTATCGCTTGAGTTGAACATAGCACGAACAACGGTTCAAAATATCTTGAAGGACCATAGGTAAGTTCTAATGGCTATCACAATATAGGTATTTGTTGAACCTTTTTTTTTAATTACTTTTAGAATGCATCCATATCATGTAGTTCTACATCAGGCTTTGAATGAGGAAGATTTTGATCGCAGGTTGGACTATTGCCATTGGATGTTTGGTATGATAGGCGAAAATAGA
>MU187379.1:35551-75571 GCA_016904865.1 Pissodes strobi | reverse complement strand
ACGGAACACAAGGAACTGCACGTAAGAACCAGGGACTTCCTCAAATGAAGAACTCTACGGGTAGCCGGAGATACCCCAGCCAAAAGCAGACCAGCAGAAAACTTGACTCTTAGTTAAGCGTATCCAAAGAAAAGGAAAACCCGTCGGCAGGCACCGTCGGTAGGACCCTGTAAAACATCAATGTCATAACCAAAGAACATGTACAATCAGAGCCATTAAAATAATATACCAAGACAAATTCGCGATGAAAAAAAAATAAAATCAATCTTTTACCTGTGAAAGGTATGTTATCTGCTCAACACAAGGAAAATTGAAATGGAATTAGGTGCTATTCACATGGCTCTCTTTCTGAAAATGAACGACACTCAAAGCAGTACACAAATCCCATTAAGGAGTGAGTTCCAGGCACCAAACAAACAATTAACTAAATGTGAGGTAAAAGTACGCCTGAAACCCCAGAAATGGGTCGGTAGGAAAATCACACAAAAGGTAAAATCAATTAAATTTCCATCCGACACCACCCACTGCTGCTACAAATGGCAAATCGATGTAGAGTAAACTTAGTGAAAAATCGAGAAACCAACGTGGAAGGCGAAGAATTACAACTGACCAATCTTACATTACGCAGGTCACATGTCACTTTTAATAATTTTTCTATCCGATTTTGAAAATAAAAGCCAGAATTTGCTGTACCGAAGCCTACTTGAATTAATTACTCAAGTTAGCCAAAAGAAAATACTTATTCGAAACGACATTTATTAAGAAAAACTAAAAACTAAAATGATTTTCCAGTTCCCGCATTGTCATCCTGGAATGGCAACGCGACGTTCCCAAGATCGGTACGCGTCAATATCGCTAACTAAAGATTTGAACCAAAAACGAAATTTACGTCGAAGGAGAAAATAAACCATTATCGATTCTAAATTTCAGGAAGAGGAGACAATTCACTCTCGATCGCTATTTAACCTATCATGCTGCAGAAGTCGTCTCACTAATATTTCTGATTTCGTCCGTATCGATAATTAATACACCATTTTTTCAATAAGGCTTGACATTCCGGCGACTGAATACAAAATGAAATTTGGCCCGTTACAAACGTATAAAACAGATAAATATATACGACAGTTCATCACTTACAATTATTAAATTGTAGATGATGTCTACATGTATTTATTTATTAATGGAATACACTTTTCCCACAAAACCAGACAGTGTTGTCAGGTTTATCGCATATCAGAAATAATTAAGGCGTTTCGTACTACATTACCCAGTTGACGTTACGAAAGCAGAAATGTGTGGCAATATGTGCACTGGTACATTTTTTATTAGCATTTCAGTGCATAATTTTTTTCGGAATAAAATTTTAAAAAATGCACGGTCGTTGAAAAATCCTACTTCTAACCCGAGTTAGGTACCTATATGTTTCCTAAAAAAATTATGCAGTAAAATTTATTCATCATAAAAAAAAATTAGGTCTATACGTTTATTTCTGAAACTCAGCTCGCAATAATCCTAACAATGTGCTAAAATCGGCAGTAAAAAAACACAAATGGATCCCACATTTACTACTCGCCATGTAAATGCCTTTTTAATATTTACGATGTTCCTCCTACTCAATCGCTTCTAAAGGCTCAAGCGGCACGGAGGAAATGACTAGAATAAATTGAATACGGATGTTGAAATTGGATTTTTCTTCATGTTCGCTCAATTGGAAATTCGAAAGAGTTATTATTTCACCAGGCAGACACGAATTAAGGACCAAAATCAATAACTGCGCAGATGATTATTTTATCTGTCTATCATTCTATAGCGATTTGAGAATGAAATAAACAGAAAAGGGGTGCCATATTAGTATGGGGTGTTGTATTTCATGCATTGTTCTCCGTTTGCTTCGAAACGCAACCAACAAAAACTAAGCTCTGCTGACAAACGTATCGTCTTCAAATATTAGGACTAAGGAATCCTGAGTTGAAGTTTATTAAATAAACGTATTTAGGGTGGTCGGCATTCACTGCAGAACCTAACCATCAGTATTCAATTCGGAAACACCGACTAGCAGATTAAAATTTTAATTGGGTGGGAAACTATTGTCTCACACTATTGTCTATTGTCAGAGCCACATAGGGTTAATAAAATTCATTTATAATCATTCTAGCCGGCGCGCGGCGTATTATTATACAGTAAAAGTCCGTATTAATTTAAACGTGCATAAAGTGTGCATTTATTATTTGATTGATCAAGAACTTTTTAGACACCTTGTATTCTGAACTTCCAACCTATATATAATCAGTAGCTTTTGTTTATCTTTGCACTTGTACCATTGTCAACCTTAAAATAATAATGGGTAGCCAGTTTGAAAATTTAAATAGGTAGTCGTATTAGTAAAAGTATTCAAATTACATCAGTTTTATTTAGTTATTTAGCTCTATTTATAATGGCTTCAAAACAAGCACCAAATTATAATTGTTCAAGCTGATTTTAACTCGGTTTCTTTTTATTGCAGTGGGAATTTCAAGTAGGGCCGTGTGAAGGAATTTCCATTGGTGACCAACTGTGGGCATCTAGATATATCCTTCACAGGGTAGCTGAAGACTTCGGTGTGATAGTAACTTTTGACCCAAAACCCATGGAAGGAGATTGGAATGGTGCTGGTGCTCATACTAACTTTTCCACTAAGGCCATGAGGGAAGACGGAGGCATTCTGTAAGTAGAGGCACCGCGATATCCCCGACTTAGATATCTTGAAGAATAGAGGATTTTTTAAACCAGATATAAATTATATATTATTGTATCATTTTAAGCCGAATATAAATTTGAATGATTTAAATATTAATTTCCTCTATCTTCAGAATATACAAGTTACTTCTATGAAAACTCATTATTTTTACGAAAGTAACTTTATAAAGAGGCACTTTTCATTTATTGGTTTATGATATGCTATTATATATTTGTGTTATACAACGGAAAATTTTAAATGGACAGGTTTTTATTGCTATATTCACTTGTACTTGTATTTTTGTACATACGTTCTGACTATTTTGCGGTATAGGCTCGAGAGTATTCACGTTTTTATTGTGATTATCCTTTTCTAAATTTAAGAAGAAAAGATCCATCTCTCTTCTTCTTCATCGCCAGCTTTCATTTATCCACTGCTGGACATAAGCCTCTTCCAAATTTTTCCACATGTCCTTTTCTAGGGCAAGCTGGTGCCAGTTTCGACCCACAGACTGTTTTATATCGTCCAGCCATCTCTTTTGGGGTCTTCCAACACTTCTTTTTGTTAATCGTGGTCGCCATTTTACTAGACCTATTGTCCACTTATTGGGGTCCTGCCTTGCCACATGTCCAGCTCACCGCCACTTAAGTTCAGCTACACGTTCGATGATGTCTTTTACCTTCGTCCTTCTTCTTATTTCTGTATTGCGTATCTTGTCTCATAGGCTGATTCCAAGCATGGACCTTTCCATCGCTCTTTGAGTTTTTCTGAGGCGTTTTGCTCTTTTATGCGTCAAGGCTACAGTTTCCAGCCCATATGTAGACACGGGCAAAATGCATGCGTCATAGATCTTTCTGGGTATGTTTCTTCTCTTAAGAATATGTCCCAATTTCCCTTACGCCGCGCGCCGCCCAGCTCAGTCGCACTCCTGATTATCTCAGATGTTTGATATTCCTTACCCAACTTGATTGAATGACCTAGGTACACGTATTCTTCTACGGTGTTAAATTCGTGGTCGTCTATTGTTATCTGTAAGTCGTCCCTACTCAATGATGTTGGTCTTGTGGAGATTCATTTTTAGTCCTACCTTTAGGTATTCTTCATATAGTTCCTTCATCATATTTTCTATTTCATTGGGGTCGCTGCTCATTAACACAATATCATCAGCAAAGCGTAGATGGTTTAGGTATACTCCGTCCACATTTATGCCTCTTGCTCCCCAATGTTACCTTTCAAATACATCTTCCAGGGCCAGGGTAAATAACTTGGGTGAGATAGTATCCCCTTGATGAACGCCTCTGTTGATTGGGATTTGATCTGTTATTAAATACTCTTCTATTGCAACCTGCATTGTTGCATTTTCGTAGATGTATTTTATGAGGGCAGAATATCGTGTAAGTATCTATTCTGGCTGCATCCATTGCTGTTAGGAACGCCCATGTTTCTATCGAGTCAAACGCCTTATGACAGTCCATAAACGCCACATGGAGGGGTATATTATATTCAACACTTTTCTCGATTAGGTTGTGAATTGTTTGTAGGTGGTTTGTTGTGCTGAAGCCTCTTCGGAAACCTGCCTGTTCGTCTGGCTGGTAAAAATCGAATTTCTTTGTCAGACGGTTTGTAATAATCTTTGTGAAAAGTTTGTAATGGTGCGACAGGAGACTTATTGGTCGATAGTTTTCCATATTGGCGGTATCGCCTTTCTGGAAGAGCAAAATAACTTCTGAGTTCTGCCATGCTTTGGGGACCTTTCCCTGGTGCAGGCAATTATTAAGAAGTATTCTGATTGCCTCCCCCAATACATCTCCACCCATTTTAATCATTTCAGTTGTTATTCGATCTTCTCCAGGTGATTTTCTGTTCTTCATTTATCTGAGCGCCAATATCATTTCTGCCCTATCTATATCAGGGATGTCTTCGGAGCCCTCGTTCATGATCACTTGTGGCTGTTGATTTCTTGGTTCTGGCGTAGTTGAACTATATAGATCTTGATAGAATTTAAATCACACTCTTGATTTCGCTCTTGCTGTTCACGACCATTCCTTGTTTATTTCTCATTTTACGAATTTTTAGCGTACCCCTCGATAGCCTCGATCGTAATACTCTCATATTTTTATTATCTTCTATTGTGTTTTGAATCAATTTGGTGTTATGTTCTCTTAAGTTTTTCTGGATTTCTTTGTGGATGACTTTGTTTAATTGATTGTATTCATCTGATTCTCTGCTTGTAGTTCTCCGCTTCTCCATTAGTTCGATCGTTTTCGGTTTGAGCTGTGAGGTTTTCTGTCTTGATCTCATGCATATATATTTGGCAGCTGTTTGAATGCTTTCTGTAATCTTCTGTGCTAAGGTATTTATCTCCATGCCTTCCAATGACGTAGTTGACAATTTCTTACTCGGTGTCTCTTGGTATTTATTTCATACAGTAGAGGTTTTCGTTTTGAAGGTAGTCCAGCAGCATTTCTCCTCTGTTGTTCCTGTTTCCTAAGCCGAAGTCACCTATATTTATACTGTCGTCCACATTTTTCCCTATTTTCGCATTGTAGTTGCCAATAATTGTGGAATAATATCTTGCGTTTTCGGATCTTCTTGCCTTGCAGTCGTTATGTCTTCATATAATTGCTCCGCTTCTTCGTCCTCTGATGTACTGGTTGGCGCGTAACATTGTAGTAATAGATCCATAGATCCATCTCATATGCAGTTTAATAAATGTTGTAATAAGCAATCTGGAGGTTAAGAAAAAAATTGGGCAACTAGTACAGTTGTTGGCCGTTTAAGGATTTTAATAATGTGTTTTTAATTTTGTTCTGAAATTATTAGGTCACAAATGATGATGCATTGTTTTTTCTCAAATAATAACATATTTCAATATTGGAAACAGAATTTTATTTTACAACTTTAATCCTCAGAATAATATTAAACCACAAATGCTTATTGGTCACAAAGTTACAGTTGTTGGCCTAACCATATACCAGTAATTGGCCACCTTAAAAATATGTAGCGTAGCTCAGGCAAAATTATGTTTGTTTAGCTTTACACTTACTTTTTGTAAAGTTAGGTTAGTTGCAGTTAGTTTGTTCTGGTTGCGCCCCGGAGCGAGCGAAGCGAGCGGAGGGCCATGCGTAAAGAGTTAACAGTACTCTAAAGTGACGTTAATCCACCAATCAGAAGCGACTAATATAGCATAGTGGCTTATGACCGTAAAGGATCTTAAAATGCGAATAATTATGTTCAATTTTATATTCCGCTATATTTTGCCCGGATACTAATACCTTTGTCTTTATATAGTAAAGCGAAAAGCGTACTGGAATTTACTATACTTATCATTCAGTTAACTATCCGATTTTTAACATTGAAAAATCGGAAAGTTGAGTCGGTTTATACCTACCGAATCGATTCGATTCTTTAGATGCATCGTACTAAAAGCATCGATTCGATTATGGATCGAATCGATTCTGGCCATCCCTACCCCAGGCACGGTCTTATTTGCGCTTTTTAGAGCAAGAGCAACGACTGCAGCTTATATAGTTTTTTGTTGCGAGATAGCACACCAAGCTTCTGTGAGGCTGATTTTGCAATGTTAGCAACTTGGTCATTCCAGGACATATTACTGTTGACCACGACACCCAGTAGACCGATTGACGAGGATCAAGGAACGGTCGTTCCTGCCATAATGATGTCAGGGCCCGCCGTATTGGCTTTCTAGGTAAAAGTGGCTGCTTGGGTTTTTACTAGGATTTCCAATCCGGGATCCCGAGATCCCGACATTCCGGGATCCCGAAAGATTTTTCGTCCCGAAAATCCCGGGATTAAAAAATCGGGATCCCGAAAATCTCGATTTAATTTAATAATAAAATTTGAATCTTCTTTATTCCTTTTTTCTTTATCCGCGTGTTATTTTAGCTTTACCTCGATATTATTTCCGTTACAACAGATATAACCAGTGTGATGAAAAAAAAATTAGGGTGTCTAATCAAATGTAAGCAGGAGTTGTGTTTTGTACATAGAATTCACCTAGCCGTATTAGATCTATTATACAATGGTGGGAATGTAAGATTTCGTTAATGTGTAGAAAAAGAATCACTTGTTAAAATTAAGGAGTCTAACACCAATGAGAGTGACTCTGAAAATGATGAGGAGGAGGACAGAGATAGTGCTACTGAAGCAGGTGGCATGGAAGTTATGAATGAGTTAGAATCAGAGAACCTACTTCAAATAACAGAAAATTACGATATAAATTTTATTGTCAAGACAGTCCCAATGTGGTTAAAATATTTCGCCGTTCCTCCACCAAAAACCCAATTTTACAGATGTATGTAAATTAAAAACAGGGAAAAGAACTTTCTCTCATTCTAGAGTATAAAACAAGATGAAATAGCCTCGTTGATATGTTGGAGCATTGCGTTTTGTTAAAAGATTATATTCAGAAGAGTTTAATTGATCTAAACAATTCAGTAATTATAAATGACGGTGAATGTCAAATAATGAAAGATATCAAACTATGTCTTGAACCTGTTAAACTTACGGTGGAAGCCATTTGTAGAAAAGACGCTAATTTAAGTACGGCAGATGCGAGTTTCAAATTTTTATTTGACGAACTTATAAAACTAAATACGCCACTTGGTAAGGACTTTCAACAGGCGCTTAGTAGTCGTATAATGAACGTCGAACTATAATGTCTGGAGTAATCTCATACCTTCAAAATCCTAGAGCCCATCAGAAAAGAAATTATTTTTTGGCCTGGGTACCGGCATGCCTGGGTACTTTCACTGGCTAAAACTCTGAACGGCACAGACGACAAGAGAGCCGCGACCCGACACGTGACCACCTAAAGGTGTTATGTGATCCTGGTCAGCCAGCAAAAGTGACACGAGCGACGAGACCACCAATAATTTTTTTCGGCTTCGCGGCCGAAAAGTTTTTTTTTCGGCCGAAAACGAAATTCGGTCTAAAAGGATATTTTGGCCGAAAATGGCCGAAAACCGAAACCCAAACCGAAAACGGAATTCAGTCGGTCTCTAGTTTTGGGCCTTCGTCTTTTTTTAATGCAACGACGCTGAATTCACGGAGTTATTACCTATTTCTTTCTAATTCTGCAATTGGTGATATTAGTTTATTTATTATCTGTTGATATTAGTTTATTATTATATTAGGTTGATGCATATAAGTCCGTAGCGTTTTCGGTTCCTTAAGGCAAGAGTGCCTTGGAATGAAACGTATATGTCATTTGTGAATGTCATTTTAGTGTTACAGTTTTGTGCTCTTAAGAAAGCCATGAATTGTTTGATTTTTAAGAAACGTAGTTTTAATTATCAGTTAAAGAAAATTGAGTGCCAGGTAGGAAAAAATGGACATTTCCGACATATCCCCTTGTTTGAGTTTAACCATGAATCAAAAGCGTCGAAGGCCGTTAGAACCATTTGCGCTGTGTACGGGGAAACCGTTATCGGGGAAAGTACGACACGAAAATGCTTTGCTCCATTCGGAGGTGGTATTTTTGACATGAATGACTCTCCATGTTCAGGGAGCTAACCGATTTTAACGAAGCTCCTTTAAACGCTTTAATTCATGACGATCCCCGTCAGCCAGCTAAGGAATTAGCTGATTTGATGAATTGTGACCAATCAACGATCGTAAGACATCTGCATTCTATTGGCAAAGTGCAAAAACTTGGTGTATGGGTACCGTAGGCGTTGAGCGACAACAGCAAAAATCACAGAGTAAACATCTGTGTTTCTTGGCTTGAAGCAACAGCATAACGCTTACCTGCATACTGCTAGCATTACGAAGATGGCTATCCAAGAACTGGGTTGGAAAGTTGTTCCACATCCACCTTATTCTCCTGACATTTCTCCATTAGATTTTCGCCTTTTTCGGTCTTTATCTAACAACCTAACTCCTTTGATAACGAAGCTGATCTTCAGAATTGGCAAGATGAATTTTTCAACTCTAAACCACCCAATTTTTTCAGGCGTAGAATAGAAAAACTACCAGAACCTTGGTAAACAGTTGTAAACAATGGAGGAGAATACCCTGTTGAGTAGTTTTTGGGTATTGTTTACCTAAATTCCATAAATTAAGATTTTCAGAAAAAAAACGCTACGGACTTATGCATCAACCTAATATATTGGCTGTGACATTAGTTTATTTATTATATGTTGGCTAGTATTTTCAAATTGGTACAAAAAGTTACTTTAAAAAATACGAAGAATACGAATCCTGTATATAAGCAAAAGCATATGCATATCAAAGCATATCTAAAAAACAAAGTCTAAATAATATATGAATACATATGTTCTTTTTATCATAATAAAAATGTATGGGCTATACAGGCTATGCGGATTCTAGACTAGATATTTATATAAAATACGCCGCGTGATTAGTACACCAAAAGATGGCCTCTACATTAACATTACGATAAAATAGCAGCTATTTAAAATTGTATTATATCGTCACGCAAGGTCGAAAAAATATGGCTTCCTCATAAAAGTAGATTCGACAGATGTCCCCTCGCACTGATAAATTATTCTGAGGAAGTACCAATCAAGGCAAATTAGGCAATGGGTTAGCATGCAAAGTAAAATATACATATCGTTTGCAGCGGTCCTTTGTTTCATATAAATTTATTTTATTGTCCTTGAGCGACTTCTGTATTTAAGTAATAAAGTATTATTTTTAGAATGCACGAATACGGGAAGAATTATCATTAAATATGTGGAATAGATTGTATATCCTATATTCTATATTCTGAAATCCCCATTCTAATTAATTTCTATCTCGTTAAGTATAATAAAAACACACAAATCCTTGTAATAATGGATTTTTTAATTATAAGAATTCTTAGGATATCTAGGGATTTTCCGAAAGTTAAAATATAATAAAAACCTAATATAAAAGCCGATTAACAAGATACTATAAGCGTAAATAACTAAAATTCTTTAGTTTTCATTTGTAGGTTTTTTTTTTTATGGCAGTGGCACACACACTAAAGGGAGATCCTATGGCGCTCGACGAGCGGTGTGTGTGCGAAGATGTTGATTGACACGGTTCTTGAATATTTGTAGGTCGTAATTAGTGGGAAACAGATGTCCTGGAAGTGAGTTCCACAGTGATGCAGTGCGCCAGACAAAGGAGTTCTGGTAAAGCGATGTTCTAGGTGTTTCTAGTTGTACGACGAACTGGTGCGCTCCTGCCGTCTGTCGGGACTGTCTGACAGGAGTTGCCAGGGGCGGGATTATGCGGGTCAAATCCTGGGAACATCTGCCGTGAAAGTATCTGTAAAACAGAGACATCTCGGCCACATGTCTGCGATGTTCCAGGCTATCCAGATTCCGGGTCAACTCCGGATCGCCGACGAGACGCACAGCCCTCTTCTGAATGGAATCCAGCAGCTTTAGGGTATGCTTTGGTGCGGCACCCCAGATATGTGAGCAATATTCTAAGCACGGTCTTATTTGCGCTTTGTACACCAAGAGCAACTGCTGCGGTGTATAGAGTTTTTTGTTGCGAAATAGCGCACCAAGATTCTGGGAGGCTGATTTTGCGATGTTAGCAACATGGTCATGCCATGACATATTGCTGTTGACCGAGACACCCAGCAGCCCGTTTGACGAGGATGAAGGAATGGTCGATCCTGCCATAATGATGTCAGGGCCCGCTGTATTGGCCCTCTTAGTAAACGTTGCTGCTTGGGTCTTTGCTGCATTGAACTGGACAAAATTTCGGTCGCCCCAAGTTTGAACTTTCTCCAGGTCTTGATTAATTGCTGTAATCTGCTCCTGTCTGCGGTGATGAGTCTCAGTCGCTGGTAAGGGTTTTTCTGATCTAAAGTGGGAGACAAGGGTACTGTCATCTGCAAAACTGTAAACAGGATTATTCGTTTCGATCAGCAGGTCATTAATATAGATGAGGAACAGAGTTGGTGAAAGTATTGCGCCCTGAGATACGCCCGCGTTGACGGTGAATGTGTCCGAGATGTGTCCATCGACTGCAACGTGTAGGGATCGGTTCTTAAGGAAACTGGCCAGCCAGCTGCAGAGAGAGGCGGGCAGTCCCAAGGACGGCAGTTTGTTGAGCAGTCAGTCATGCCAAACTCTGTCGAATGCCTTTGAAATATCCAACGCAATCGCTCGAGACTCTCCGTAGTTTTCAATTGCCCTACTCCATATATGAGTGACATAGGCCAATTTATCTCCTGTCGATCTCTCTTTGCGAAAGCCGTATTGATTATCGCTGATTATTCTGTTGCTCTCGAGGTACTTGAGTAGTTGCTGGTTGACTAAACGTTCCATGACTTTGGAGATTATTGGAAGCAAGGCAATTGGGCGATATTTTGAGGGCGTGGTTTTCTTGCCTTTTTTTGGAACAGGTTGCACTCGAGCGACTTTCCAAGAGGATGGGTAAATCCCTTTTCTGTAAGAAAGAGAAAAAAGCCTGGAAAAAACGGGTGTTAGTTCGTTGGCGCAGTTCTTTAGCACGATGGCAGGTATTCCGTCCGGTCCCGATGCCTTTTGCGTATCTAGTTCTTTAAGGATTTTGCGAATATCACGGTGAGAAAACTTGACTTCTGCCATGGTAGTGTTGATGTTCGGTATAGTGGGGAGAGTCCTGCCTTGGGGCACGTCTAAGGTAGAGTGCGATGAAAACATTTTGGCGAGCATGTTTGCTTTTTCCTTGGCTGTAGCCGCCGTGATGCCACGTTCGTCCGTCAAAGGTGGGAGAGACGTTTTTGTAAAGTTGTTACTTACTGCCTTTGCTACCGACCAGAAAATCCTGGAACCACTGGGGCATTGCAAAAGTTTATTCCTGATCCTTTGATTGTGTTTGTCCTTAGTTTCGTCGATCACACGCTTGCACTCGTTTCTCGCTTCGATAAAATAATTGCGATTTTCAGCGGTCTGATTTTGCTGCCAGTACTTATAGGCTTGCTGTTTCCTTCCTACAGCTCTTTCGCATCTTTTGTCGAACCAGGGCTTTCCTTTTGATGGTAACTTGATGGAATTTGGGATGTATGCTTCCATTCCTGAGGAGATTACTTGCATGATCTCTTCGCAGCAGTCTGACGGGTCGTCAGTGGCAAAGCAGACGTCGAGCCAAGGAAAATCTAGGTAGAACTGCCTTAGATCGTCCCAGTTTGCAGAATTGTAATGCCAGATTTTGCGAGGCAATGGTGGATCCTTCTGTATGGGTGGCAATTCACAAACCGTTGTAATAAGTTTGTGGTCGGAGGTACCTAATGGCGGACCAACTGTACTCTTCATTAGGCAAATTCATAAGAAAATCTAATACCATTACTAAAAAAAAGTCGAGTTGCGAAAACTTCAACAAAAGCCGTTCTCATGAAATATTACAATAATGTTTAATAATTACTAGGAAGCCATTTGTTATGTATATGTATAATACATTTTGTATTTTATTTTTAAAACGAAATTAATAATTTTCAATTTTGACTTTAGAGAAATTGAAAAAGCCATTGACAAGCTCAGCAGAAACCATCTTCGACATATCCAGGCTTATGATCCAAATGGGGGAAAAGACAACGAGAGACGGCTTACTGGAAGACACGAAACTTCATCAATTCACGATTTCAGTGCAGGTAAGACTCATATGCTTGGTAGACATTAAACACTTAAACCGCGTATGACGGGTCGCCACAAGTCGAATCACTTGGTAGTTCGACCGAAAATTGAAAATGTTAACCAAGATTCTACCTAACGGTCGACCTACAGCTCGGTTCGACTGAAGTTGAAAGTTCTTCTAAATTTTAAGATTCTATCTGTGACATTTTGGTCGAACGACTGATAGTCCAACGTGTATATCCTCAAAACGAGCTAATTCAACAAGTTAACTTTGCTTTCTTGAATGTTGCTGAAATTTTGGTATTCGGGTAATTTTAGCATGCGGATTGCGATTCTTAAAGTAGAAAATTAAAATTTTAGTCAAGAGGCGTAACATTTGAGGTGGTAAACGCAAATAAATTGTTATAACCTTTTTGTCGGTACACTTTTAAAGCTTTTTTCTTATAAAATCTGAAAATCTGGGTTTTTTTACGTCAAAAAGGTACTCTTGATTTGTATCGCTAAGATGTACCGTTTACGAGAAAATTGGCTTTGAAAATCTTTTGTAGCGTTACTTGCATGATGATAAAATTCGAATATATGTACTATTTTTTCTAGTTGGCTATGCATGCATTAATCTAATACCGATTTCTATTGGTAGGTTCAGTGCTTACTGAGTGTATTTGCATGCCTTTATATCAGCATTTCAAAGAATAGGTTAAAAATTACCGTTCTCTTTCCTGCCAATGGAAACGATATGTGTTTTCATTTTGTAAATTAATACATGGTTTTGTGAAAATGGTGATTTAGGAAATTTTCATAGAAAATAAAAATTAATTTCTTTTTTGATTGATTTAGAAAGTAAAACATTTTCGTTTCATTTGATTATTATTCTTGCAACAAAGCAGTAATTTACAATAAACATTTTTCTACATGTCTGTTCAAAAGACAGCTTAAAATTAAAAAAAAAACCCAAAATTTTAAGTGAATTGTACTGACACAGAACAAACACGGTAAGATCTTTAACTATAACCTACTACTTTATTAAATGCTCAAAAAGGTTTCCATTTTCTTAAATGCAAAGCCTTGATCGACGCCTGATATTTTGTGAGGCGCTAAGAATTTGACAATGTTGCGGTCTCAGCTGATTCCCAGCATTAATTAATCCTTGAAATAAATCTTCCCGTGAATTTATTTTAGTGGCGTACACTATGCCAGATAGATGACCCGAAAGATAATAGTCCAGAGGACTTAAGTCCGGAGATCGGGGCGGCTAGGCTACTGCATGAACCACCTCTGCCAATCCATCTATTCAAGTAATTGTCATTCAACCAATTTTGTACGTTCCTCCCAAAATGAGCTGGTGCTCCGTCATGTTGGTAGTACATTTCCCGCCTGACATTTAATGGGAGGTCTTCTAGTAACTCTGCTAAATGATTTTCTAAAAATTGTAAATATCTGTCAACATTGAGACGATTGGGAATCTCAATAGGTCCAATTAGTTTGTCTCCGATAATTCCAGCCCATAAGTTTATTGAATACCTATTCTGAAAGTGAGTGCGCGAGTGCGCCTAACCACCTTCGGATTCTCGTTGGCCCAATAATGCGTATTGTGGAAATTAAAGGCCCCGTTCCTTGTGAATGTGGCTTCATCAGTCCACAAAATATTTCGTAACACAATATTGGCATTGTCTAAAATCCACTGACAAAATTTTATTCCCGCAGGAAAGTCTTCAGGTTTTAATTCCTGCACTCTTTGGAAATGATACGGATGAAGACCCTGTATCTGCGTCATTCTTCCTAGCTAAAAATAATTTAACATTATTTACCGAGTTATAATAGGTACTAATAGCAATTTTATAACATTCGATTTTGGTATGTTAGTGATTGTGGAAAGTGCTCTCAGTCCAATATGAGGATTTCCTTCAATGTAATTTAAAGCGTTTTCATAGTCATACTCTACTAAGGGACGTTCTTGTCCTCGAAGACGTTGAAATGTTCCATGCTCTGCCAAATTTTGATGCACTCTTGAAAATACACGAAAAGATGGCACTCGTCGATGCGGAAACCGTCTGCGATATTCGCGCACTGCTGCTGTCGAATTTCCGTTGCAATACCCATAAGCAAAATGCCTATCGGCAAGCTCCCGACTTTAAAAACGTACCATGTTTAATAAAAACAGAGAAAACAACGATTATTAAGTCCGCTTCTAGCAAAAAATCAGAATTGCGAATTATTTTCATACATTATGTCAAAATTCGTTTATCCAACATATATTCGAATTTTCTCATCATGCAAGTAACGCTACAAAATATTTCCAAAGTCGATTTTCTCGCAAACGGTACATCTTAGCGATACAAATCAAGAGTACCCTTTTTACTTAGAAAAATCCAGATTTTCAGATTTTATAAGAAAAAACTTTAAAAGTGTGCCCACAAAAATGTTATGACTGTTTATTTGCGTTTACCACCTCAAATGTTACGCATCTGACTAAAATTACCCGAATACCAAAATTTCAATGGCAAAGCTGTAACCGTTTCGGAAATATGAATTAACAACCATCTGCAGGAGTAAATCTGTTAAGGGCTGTAACTCTGTTAGGATGCATTTTTCGACATATGTTTATTAAGTAAACTAAAGTCTATTTTACATGTAGAATACGCTGTTAAAATATTTTACACTAATTTCGGGACACCCTGTATAGAGTGGCCTACCGAAATGTTTCCACCGAAGTTTCTGTTTGATGATGTAAAAAAACAAAAACGCTGGGACTTGTCAACTTTAATTTCTAGGGGGGTCATATTTATAAACATTGCCTCAAATTCAACCTCTAAGCGGGTATGATTTTCACCCTAAAAATTTTAATGTTATACATGATTTTAAAGGGCATACAATACGTTGCCGCAAGCCTTCAAGCGATTTAGATGGTGTTGCATAAATATTGATCTCTAACCTCATAAAAAAATCCAGCGAAGACAAATCTAGAGAACGTGCAGGCCATTGAGTAGGTCCTCTCCTCTCACTCTAATGCTGTGGAATGGTCAATGGCATTTTCTAATGAATCTAAATAAGTTTTTTTTTTCTGGTAAAAAGAATGTGCTAACGATATGATCTCCAAAAAGTTCTAGCCCAACATCTAGTTCTTCTGGACTTTCCGTGTGAACTTCACGAAAAAGTTTTGGATTATTTGTTCCCAATAACGGCAGTTATGGCGGTTAACTTCCCCATGTAGTATACTTATCAAAAAACAAATTTTTGTAAAGAACTTGATTGTGATTAATTCGTTCTCTAATGAGCTCACAAAATTCTAAACGTTATCATCTTCTTTTAGTTACTGGACTAACTTATAAGGGTGACATTTATGTGATTTTAATCTTTTCTGGTTGGTTGTTCGCTGGATATTTCGCAAGAGTTTGGCATGGCGGATTGCTCAAACAAACTGCCGTCCTCCGAACTGCCAGCGTCTCTCTGCAACTGGCTTGCCAGTTTTCTTAAGAACCGATCTCTGCACGTTGCAGATGATGGACACATCTCTAGACACATTCACCATTAAAGCGGGGGTGCCTCAGGGCGCAATACTTTCACCAACTCTATTCCTCATCTATATTAATGACCTGCTGACCGAAACCAAAAATCCGGTTTAGAGCTTTGCAGATGGTACCCTTGTCTTCCAATTTAGATCAGAAAAACCTTTACCAGCGATTGAGACTTATCACCGCAGACAGGAGCAGATTATAATAATGACAGTTCTCGAGAAAGTTCGAGCCTGGGGCGACAGGAATTTGGTCCAGTTCAATGCAGCAAAAACCCAAGCAGCCACTTTTACCAAGAAAGCCAATACGGCGGGCCCTGATATCATTATGGCAGGGTCGACTATTCCTTTATCAGTAGTCAATCGGACTACTGGGTGTATCGCAACAAAAAAAAACTGTATACACCGCAGCAGTTGCTCTTGCGCTACAAAGCGCAAATAAGATCGTGCTTAAAATATTGCTCTCACATCTGGGGTGCCGCACCTAAGCACACCCTAAAACTCCTGGATTCCATTGAGAAGAGAGCTGTGCGTTTCGTCTGCAACCCGCAGTTGACCCGTGATCTGGATAGTCAGGAACACGGAGAAATGTGGCCGAGATTTCCCTGTTTTACAGATATTTTCACGGCCGATGTGCCCAGGATTAGATACACATCATCCCACCCCCAGCAGCGCCTGTCAGACAGTCGCGCAGACAGACGGCAAGAGCGCATCCGTTCGTTGTACAACTGGAAGCACCTAGAACGTGGCTTTACAAGGACTCCTTTGTCTAGCGCACTGCATCACTGTTTAACTCAATCCCAAGACATCTGTTGCCCCCTAACTACAACCTACAACTATTCAAGAACCGAGTCAATCAACAACTTCGCACACACACCGCTCGTCGAGTGCCATAGGATCTCCTTTAGTATGTGTGCCACTGTCATAAAAAAAACGCCGAATACCTGAAACATCTAATAATCTTCCAGTACTTACAGTAGGTTCAATACCTGCTACAGATAGGCCTGACGTCTTACGCCTGACGTCATCAAATCTAGGCAAAAATTATTTACAGGTGTATATTTAAATGTGCAATATCTTTTAAAATTTCACAGTTAAGTAGACATTTTAGATGCAAACAATCGAGAAAAAATTATAATAAAAACTTGCCAGTCATGAACTCATCAGCCATTAGACGCGCATCATTCAATTTTTTTTCAAAAGAAAATGAAATTTCACGGCAAAAACCTTTCAGTATCCAGTTTATCAAAATAGGTAGGTGATTAAATGTCACTATAGGTATAAAGGTGATGCCAAATTTGGTAGTGTGTTTTCTCCATCCAAAGGACCCCGCAGTATTTAAATGGAAATTGGTTACCCGTGATCCATGATATTTGAATGTAATTTGGTATGTTAACAGGAATGTCCTAAGCATCATTTTTTTACCATTGGCACAACCTTGTATATATGACAAGTGAGCCGGTGTTAGCTGTCAAAAATTAGAGTCTAATATCCAAAAGCAGACTAACTATGACAGATCTTGATGATCGAGATATCGATTTCTACTAAGTCGACCAAGGTAAATCAAAAAATGTCAACCATTTTGACACCTGTCAAAACTCTGCCAAGCGACATCACTCATATTTTTCAGTTTTTGAAAATATGATAATATTTGATATTATGATAATATGTCATTTGACCTTTATGACTTGTATGAAAATTGTGAGTTCAAAAAATAAAAAAAATAACGGAGCTGACAGAACCTTTCATTTGTGTTAATAGAAAAATACTTAAATCTGGTTCTTTTTTATTTTAAGGTAGTTTACTTATGATAAAACATGATAAAGCTTTATACGGGTTTCAGATTTTATTTTTTGTGTTAATTGGGTTAGATTTATTTATTAAAAGTCTCCAGTAGCTGTTTTTTTCTCAAAAGATTATGATTATGTTTAAAACAATAACTATTAAGAAGTCTATTCGAAATGCAGCTAAGAAACATTTTTGAAATATCAATTTTTAGGTGATTTTTACAATTTTCAAAAGGAGTCAAAAGGCTGTTTTCATTTAGATAGTTAAACAACAGCTGACAAAGGAAACTTTTTATTGTAAATATCCAAAAATGTGTCTTCGAACTCATTTAATCAGTTTTTTAAAATATAATATAGGCTGCTGAAAGCTGAAACTATGTCCATAAGAGAACATAAGTCATATCAAGTTCAGTAAAATAGTATTTGGTAATTTCAAGCAGCCCATGAAGGGTGTGACTTACGTCCTTTGGAAAACCGAAAACATGAACTTTAGGCACATTTTTATAGTTTCTATTAAGGTCTTTTTGAGGCATAATTACACTAAGTATCATTTACCAAAAAACTAGCTGAAACCGAGAGAAAAACATACAAAAAAACACGTACAAAAACTTATAAAACCGTGCTGTAACAACAAGTGGTTATTGGCTGTAAACAAGCTGGCCGAGCGGCACACATTAAGGTAATGCACAAAAGCAACAGGTCTTTAAGTTCGAAATATATGGTTTTACGTATTTAAAAATACGCTTAACATTATAAATTGTATACCTAAATATACAAGGAAATATTAGGTATAAGTTTCAGGCACTTAAAAGCACATAAATAGTTCCGATTTCAGAAAAATGCAAGAAAATAACACTAATTACGGCATTATCCTCAAATTTCCAAACTAATCGTATACACAGTACATCAAAGACGGCGAGTTGGGACTCGGAGTTTCAGTCGTCCAGCGCGACAATCAACGTTAAACACGGAAGTACGCCCGATAAAATAATCACTACTTTTATTGGGCTCCCATTTAATTGTATTCTTATGGCGAAATCATTTGACGTTACTGCAATTTTAATATTAGTCAGTAGGCCTTTCTGTAGGAGGTAATCATATGCCTAAAAACTGCTATCAGATTATTTTTTTTTTAATTATTGATCATCAAAATATATCTATCATATGTTGGTATGTGGATTGGGCATGGGTCATTTGCGCGCCGCAGTCACTTTTACCTTTTGCTAGGGATTTATTGGCCCGATTGGCAATAGGACAGTTGCGCGCAAAAGAGGGATTACGGAATGGTACCGACTCTAATATAAATGTTAGATATAATACTCCCGTTACATTTCGTCCTCAAATATTTAAACACTTCATGCTAAACTGCTTCGGTTTTTATTGGATTTTGAACAACTGGGTATTTGTTTTTCACATATCCAGTTTTTCGATTTATTTTAACTGGACTGCGCACGAACGTATGGGGCACATGTATGTCAGGATGTTGTTGAACCACCTCTGGCACATACACTATTTCGAAAAAACACTCAAATAATTTCAACTTTTTCTTGAAACCATTTTAAAACGAAACGATGTTTACGGAAGTATATAAAGCACTAAACTAGTTAAAATTTTTCATTTTTAGGTAGTAATAAGATCACTTTTAAACCTTAATTTCTCGAGAACTGATCATCCAACATTTATAGATAAGGTGTCATTGAAAAGGTAATCGGATGCCCTTTAAAATAATGTATAACATGATACACCCCTTTCTATAAGATTTTTAGGGTGTATAAAAGTTACCCCCGCTTAGAGGTTGAATTTGGGGCAATAATTATACAAATTAAGAAATTAAAGTTGACGGGTTCGAGCGTTTTTCTGTTTCCTACATTATAAGACAGAAAACTTCTGTGGAAAGTTTTTGGTGAGCTACCCATATATAGACATAAGTTAAAGGTTTGTTAAATCCTTTTTAGCTCTGTTAAAAAATTTGAAGCGTATTTAAAATGTTGGTGTTTGATTTTAATATTCTTGCCTGAATAATAATAGCGTACTTTACTGTCTCTATTCTATAAACCCATCTATAATGATAGAATCTTTAACCTCTTCCTGGATTAGTGCAATACCGACTCAATGGTGTTATTGATCAGTAGCGTTTATATATATATTTATGTTGTTGTATACTTCAAATGAATGAATATCCGGTAGTATATTAAAAAATTAATATTATTTATTATATTATATGATTATTGCAGGTGTAGCTAATCGTGGAGCCAGTATTCGAATTCCTCGTGGATGTGCAGAAGATAAGAAAGGCTACCTTGAAGATAGGAGGCCATCATCTAATTGTGATCCTTATTCAGTTACCGAAGCTATTGTCAGGACTTGTATCCTCGATGAATAAATCGATTTTATATAAAAATTAAATGTCGCATTTGAATTATATTCTGACATAACCGTTTTCTAGATAATAATCATAGAAAGTATGGACCGGCCGATGTAGAGTTAGCGATATTTTTCATCTTAGATGTTTGGGTTATGTTGTGAGTCGGCTATTTTATTGTATATTAATTATTGTAAATTAAAACTAAAGTCATACTCTTTGAGGTTTATTATCAAAGGATGATAGTAGGGCCGGAAATATCTGATTTCTTGAATCACACGTTGTAAAAATGAGATTTTCTCAATTTATGGAAATAATTTTTCATTATAAAGAGTGACATTGCCATTTTTAGAATTTCTATATGACTAAAATTGATGCGTATTTTCTCATATTTGTGAGTGGAAGTTATTGTAAAATAATCAGAACGAATACAACAGCTGTAAACATGAAAATTAAGCTTATTAATATATCAATGAA
This sequence comes from Pissodes strobi, assembly GCA_016904865.1. Lineage (NCBI taxonomy): Eukaryota > Metazoa > Arthropoda > Insecta > Coleoptera > Curculionidae > Pissodes > Pissodes strobi. Next base: position 55,137 of record MU187379.1, on the reverse strand, counting down.
TGTTATTTTTTAAAAGTAAAACAATTCGCTTGAGGAATCTGATAAATTCGGCCTAAGTTAACACTAAGCTTTGCACGTTTTTTGGTGATATATATTTTTAGACTTTGTCATGTTTTTGAAAAATTATTTTATTCATTAATAAATATATATATATATATATGTATACTGTATATGTTCAGGTCTAGATACTCAATCATATCGAAGATTTATGTACAACGTGTTATGTATAATTGTAGGAGTATTTGAAGAAATGTATTTTTGTTTTGTATGCTGATATAATTAATGAATCAAAAATTAGCCATAAAAATTATATATTTTCACACAAATAAAGTTTATTGAATATATACTTTATGATTTGTTAAAAATGGTGTAGTGTATTATTTCTTACACATAAAAACTTAGTGCCAGTTGCCTTTCCTTTGTAGAATATTTCGTTAACTAAAATTTGTTGTCGTACAGTGAAATAAAAAGGGCGTTAGATAGATCCGATCTGTAAGACTGGGTTAAATAAAGAATTTTTGAAACCTGATAGCTGGTCGTCTTCTAGTCCCCTTGCTATTTCCCGTTGCGTTGGAATATGAAACTTCCTCCATTTAGTCTAAGAATTAGATCTCTTGGAAATTTTGAATCATTGAGATTTTGGAATGTAACCTTACCTAACATGACCGCAGATGTTCACCGCAATAACAATACATACGTAATTTTGAAAATTTTCCTTTTTACCTGCTGCTTTTCTGATAATTACCCCTTTTTTCTGAAACGTTATGGTAAATCGATGATAATTGTCGTTATTTGACCCAATTAGAATTCAAGATTTTTTTTCATGAGGTACATACACAAACTAAATATATGGCCTCACTTCTTTGGCTATCGCCTTTTTTTCTATCTAGTAATTTATCTGGGAAGCTATATCTACAGCTATCAGAATAGGCTTTAATAGTAACATTGTTGAAAATCAAGGGCACTGCTGTATGGAAAATCATGCCATATTTCAACAGGACGGTGCCTCTTTCGCATTATGCGCTGCCTGTTCAACAGTATTTAGATCAATGGTTTCCAAGTAAAGCCTTGGAAATAAGGGCACTATCATCAGATTTGGTCCTAGGCGTTCACTTATAAACTTAAACCTACGCATCCTAACTAGTCTTTCTGGACGATTTGGAACAAAAAATTGTCAATGAGTATCGTACTGCACAAAGACTGTAAAATAAACAACGTGTTCCACAAAATCTATATTTTTGTATCGATATATTTTATCATACCAATATTTATTTAACTGGCACGCAAAGCTGTCAGAATTCATTTTTTAAAAACTATTAAAACACTTCAATAATTCATTTCTCAAATGAAAATTGATGAATAATGCGTGTAAGTCGTATTTTGACTGATTTAATTTTTTTTAGATAAATCAAGTGTGATAACACTTAAAATCATTTTAATGGTTTAAATCCTAATTAATGATTTTAATTCCTTTTTTGTCTAAACTATTTTACATTTTAATCATAAATCTTTATAATTTCATACTTTATGGCAGGTAAATTAAAAACAAAATAAAACATCCAAGAATACAAACCAAGTTTGTGGTGTGTCAATGACACTAAGGCAAGGGTTCGACAAGCGATGAGAAATTTTCACAAAACGTTCGTTCCGGGCAAAAAGTTGCATTTTTAAACTTGAGTGTAAAACTGTCCGAGGACAAACGTTGGAAAATTCCCCGGCCATTCGGATCGCTAGGTGGCCATGGGGGCTCTTCATGCAACCTTTCATAAGCAGCAAGGATACCGAACCAATTTAAAATAGATTTCTGCAACATAAGAGGCTTAAATACAAACATGAATTCGGTACACCATCTCAAAACAAATAGACCATCACATTTAGCCCATACAGAAACACAGGTATGTTCTACAACAACAACAATAAACTACCTCTACCCTGGTTGCGACCTACTCTTCCGATTTAGACATAAGTTCAAAATGTGCCTTATTATCCGAAGCGAACTTTCGCGTCACCGCGAGGAAACACTCGAACCGAACAACCTTGACTTTATGCGGCTCAAGTTCGCTGCCAAGTGATCAACCAAGTTCATATGCTATCTCTATCGCCCTCCAAGCGATAGAGTCTACCAAAGCTTTTTACAACACTAGCTACCACTTTTGATTCAATACAGGTCGACCACCCCAATTCAGAAATAATCGTTCTGGGAGATTTCAATACCCATAACACCAACTACGAAAGTAGAGAAGCTGCGCCATCAGCTGCGGGCTTACACAACTTGTAGACGAACCAACTCGGATCTCAGAGAGGGGTGAATTTGCCGCCCTCCTGGATCTTTTTCTAACTACAAGTCCTGACCAGAATACAATTACAGTTTGTCCGCCATTAGGTACTTCCCACCACACACTTATTTCAACGGTTTGAGAACTGCCTCTCCTGCAAAAGGCTCCACCTTTGCCTCATAAAATCTGGCATTACAATTGTGCAAACTGGGAGGATCTGATCTAAGAGAAAGTTCTACCTGGATTTTCCTTGGCTCAACGTCTGCTTTGACACTGACGACCCGTCAGTCTGTTGCAAAACTCGCCTCAGGAATAGAAGCATACATCCCTAATTCCATCAAGTTACCTTCAAAAGGAAAGCTCTTGTTTGACAAAAGATGCGAAAGAGCCGTAGGTAGGAAACAACAAGCCTACAAGTACTGGTAGCAAAATCAGACCGCTGAAGGTCGCAGTTATTTTACCGCAGCGGGAAACACATGCAAACTTGTGATTGACAAAACTAAGGGCAAACACAATCAAAGAATCAGGAACGAACTTTTGTAATGCCCCAGTGGATCCAGGAATTTCTGGACGGTAACAAAGGCAGTAAGTAATAACTTTACAAAAACGTCTCTTCCACCTTTGACAGCCGAACGTGGCCTCACGGCGACTACAGCTAAGGAAAAAGCAAACATGCTCACCAAAATGTTTTCATCGCACTCTACCTTAAACGTCCCCCAGGGCAAGGCTCTCCCCACCATGTCCAACATCAACACTACCATGTCAGAAGTTAAGTTTCACCACCGTGACATTCGTAAAATCCTCAAAGAGCTAGATACCCAGAGAGCATTAGGGCCGGATGATTACCTCCCATCGTATTAAAGAATTGCGCTAACGAATTAACACCCATTTTTCCAGACTCTTTTCTCTGTCTTACCGAAAAGGGATTTACCCATCTTCTTGGAATGTCGCTCGAGTACAACCTGTTCCAAAATGGGGCAAGAAAACCACGCTCTCAAATTATCGCTACTTCCAATAATCTCCAAAGTCATGGAACGTGTAGTCAATCAGCGACTCCTCAAGTACCTCAAGACCAACAAAATAATTAGCAATAACCAATACAGCTTCCGCACACAGAGATCTACCGGAGATATATGTCACTCATATATGGAGTACGGCAATTGAGAACTACGGAGAATCTCGAGCGATTGCTTTGAATATTTCAAGGAATTTTACAGAGTTTGGTGTGACGGATTGCTCAACAAACTGCCGTCATTCGAACTGCCAGCGTCCCTCTGCAGCTAGCTTCCCAGTTTCGTTTAGAACCGATCTCTACACGTTGAAGTTGATGAACACATCTCAGACATATCCACCATTAATATGGGAGTGCCTTAGAGCGCAATACTTTCACCAACTCTGTTTCTCATCTATATTAATGGCCAGCTTACCGAAATCAATAATCCTGTTTACAGTTTTGCAGATGACAGTATACCCTTGCCTTCCAATTTAGACCAGAAAAGCCTTTACCAGTAACTGAGACTTGCCATCGCACACAGGAGCAGATTACAACAATTAATCAAGTTCTGGAGAAAGTTCGAACCTGGGGCGACAGGAATTTGGTCCAGTTCAATGCAGCAAAAACCCAAGCAGCCACGTTTACCAAGAAAGCCAATACGGCGGGCCCTGATATCAATATGGCAGGATCAACAATTCTTTTATCCTCATCAATCCGACTACTGGATGTCTCGGTCAACGTCAACAGCAATATGTCCTGGCATAACCACGTTGCTAACATCGCAAAATCAGCCTCGCAGAATCTTGGTGCGCTATTTCGCAACAAAAAACTTTATGCACCGCAGCAGCTGCTCTTGTTATATAAAGCACAAATAAGACCGTGCTTAGAATATTGCTCACACATCTGGGGTGTCGCACTTAAGCACACCCTAAAGCTGCTAGATTCCATTTAGAAGAGAGCTGTGCGTCTCGTCGGCGACCCGGAGGTGAGCCGGGATCTGGAGAGTCTAGAATACCGCAGACATGTGGCCGAGACATCCCTGGTTTACAGATATTTTCAAGGCAGATGTTCTCAGGATTTAGCCCGCATCATCCCGCCCCCAGCAATGCTTGTCAGGCAGTCGTGACAGATGGCAAGAGCACACACCCGTTTGTTGTACAACTCGAAACACCTAGAACGTCGCTTCACAAGGATTCCTTTGTCTGGCGCACTGTATTACTGTGGAACTCACTCACAGAACATCTGTTTTCTCTTAGTTACAACCTACAACTCCTCAAGCGTGTCATTCAACATCTTCGCACAAACACCGCTAGTAGAGTGCCATAGGATCTCCCTTTAGTGTTTGTGCCACAGCCATAAAAAAAAAGAAATTTGGACAAAAAATCAGAACTAATAAATATAGAGAAAATTAAATCTCTGATTAATAAAACTTCGTGTTCAAAACCGACATCTAAAATGGAGAATTTTATGAGTAACTGGTGAAAAATTCGACGTTGTTTGGTGCCAAAAGCATCCGTTATTCTCATTCCCGATACGAAACATGGAATTTCCTCATGGTAAGTTGATAATTGGTTATAAATATCCCCCGACATACAAGTGACTTCCGAACCGGTATTCAGCAAGGCTGGAAAAGAAAAATCAAATATTTTAATACTTATAATTTGCCATGGGGCCATGGCTGATTAATTATATTTGGCTCATAATTACATTCTTCATTGAGAAGACTATCTAGAGGGGTCAATTTATATTTATTGCTGCCCTTTCAGGTAAGAAGCCTATCACGGGGCAATGTGATCGGACAGAAAACCGTTTCCCTGACTTTCAGTCTCTTCCGAAATAATTATTTCTTCTACGAAATACATTGCTGCTATACTGCGATTAGTAAGTACACCTCAAATTTTCACTACTAAGCGGGAAGATGTGAACCTCTAATGGACCTGTCCCTGAAGCCTGGAAATTTGCAGATATGGCTGATTACTTCTCGTCTATTTTCCACAACAGCACTCTCTTTTTCATGCCTTAATCTGGTATTAGTCGGTGAAAAATTGTTTCCTTGGATCCATTGACTATCAGGAGTTCTTTTTAGACCAGGAACCATCATCGGTTTCCATAAAATAATTGCCTCGAGTTGGTCGCTAGATGTACAAAAAACTCTTATTGCCCCAGGTCCCCCAGGGCAGTGGGTATAGAGAAAATCAAGTACTCTAATTCTTTGTTGTTGCTTTATTGTGTGTAGCTAAAAATACAAAAATAGTTATAAAGACGGCGAAGGACGAAAAAATTATACAATGGAAACCATAGGAAAAACGACTTACGTAAAATACACACGCAAAAGCTGCCAAAATAATCAAATAGATATTAAATCGTGGCTAACGCACCACTGATGTATCCTACTTCTGCACACACAAAGGCTCGTAGCCAACTGATATCAATAGTATCGCACCCAATCCAGCAAGCGAACTGCAAGGGAAAAAACTGCAACCTAGACTGGTACCTACATTTGGCTTTGTTACTAACATTATACATAATATACTAGAATTTTCCGTGTAATCAAAAAATGTAGTAATATATTATTCCATTTGAAAAAGAACATGCCGAAATTTAACCTTTACGATGCTCAGTTGTTTCTCGCGATATTTTTAGAAGAGAACTGCAAAAGTGCAAAATTTCACTTTTTGGCTTAAATATTGAAAATGAGCATAGCATGTCATAATATATTTCCAGTCAGCACGTGAAACGTTACTAACTAAATAACCAAATATAAATTATATGCAGTGCATTCAATTTTAAAGTACAACATTGGAGTTCGACCCACATTTTTGAGTTATACTTTATAAATAACATATGTATCTAAAAATATACCTAGATTAAATCCTACAAATTTGATATAAAACATCATGCCCGGGCGATGGCATGGCTGTATCTGGTATCATCTGAATATAGCTACTGGGGTGGCAGTGCCACTCGGTGCCAGGTTACAATAGGGGTCCCAATATTTAAATTTTATTATTATAAAACAGTGGCGACGACTTTGCGCAAGCTTCTATTTTTTTTAATGCCGATAAAAGGCGGCACGCCAACACAGAGACATTCCGATAAGCGGGCGGGGATGAGGATAATATCATAGTAGAAAGAAAGGTCTACTATGATAATATTGTTTTACTGAATATGCCCCTAAAAATCGGGAGTCATATATATTGACTGGATAGTCTAGTTTCGTCTTCCATCTGTAGTAGATGTGGTCCACCTGCATCGCCCGGTGAAATACCATCACATTAGCTTAGGTGGCGTGAAATGGCATCTGGTTCATGTTTCGTCACCATGCCTTTGTGATCCGGTTCCCAGGGTGGTAAAGAATAGAAAAATATGGCATGATGGTGCCTCCCAGTTCAAAATACTTCGGAGGTAAAATAGCCTCCCATTTGAATCTCCGGGTGTAGGCTGGCCTGGAGGGACCATAAGGCCTGAATGTCTGTAGGATAGAAAATAGACTGCGATTGGACTTCTGCAACATAAGAGGTTGTGACATTCCGTTTTGGGTCGCTAACTGGAAGTGAATTTTAGTGCGCCCCTGGTATTTATTTCGGGCTTACGTTGCAGTTCGACATTTGGATCCGCGATTTAATACAACCTCATATCTATCTCGCGCCTTCGTCACACTCTATAGCTCACAGTACCGAGTTAACAACAGTTTCATGTTTTGTGGGTTGCATGATGTGTGTAATCTGCGCGGCGTTCTCGTTTTTGTTGCGCGAGATTATCCGTTCGTTTCACTCCTGATACGGGGCCTTTGAGCATTTCAGTTGTTAAGTCGATACATTTAAAAATCTGTTTTAATTCTATATATCTTTGTTGGATTTTGTCGACTACCGACGTAGGAATTTCCGCATCGGCCGTTACGTTGTGCTTTCGTTAATTTTGATGCCGTAGATGCAGAAATAACTCGCGGGACGAGGTTTTTGGGAATTTGCTTGTTCAGTATCGGACGCCATTGTAATACTTAGTTTTGTCGCATAGTGTGCCCTCATTTTAAGATAAGTAAGTTTCTTTATTAATTGCAGATGTTTTGCGTTCTTGTATCTTTAGTATTTGCATGGTTGTATTATTTCGCTTTTCATTAATTTCGGATCCGATTTGATAAGCTTAATTGATCGGCGTGACGTCATCCCAATTAGTGATTAATTAAGGTCGGAGGTTTGTTTTCATTTTCATTTCATCGAATGGCCTAGTTTATTATTTAATAATCATTTAAAATAACCGTTTTCATTCATATCGTACTCGATTTTGGCTTGATTGATCGGCATGATGTCAAGTTAGTTAGATTAATTGAAGCTATTTTATTTGAATAAAATAGTCGTTGTTACTTATTCTTGGGTTTTGGGATCAGCCAAATTAATCATTTTATTTTATTTCCGACGAAATGTAATGTAGATTTTCGGTAATTTTAGTAGTTCGATTTACTTGACCTTTCTCAGGCAGTTTGGCAACGAGTGTAAAATTTAACCATTGATTTCTATTTCGCTTTATCAAAGGTAACTATTTTCTACAGCCATAAGTTGCGATTAATGCTTAAACCGCTAATTTCGTGGAATTTATTGTACTTCTGAAGTTGGAATCAATGCAATGGGGAATTATTGTTTTTATCTTTAATTTTAACTATTAGATAATCTTGCAATTAACTTCTAGTGATTTATGAGGGTAGTTGATTTCTACGATTAATTGGACACTAAACCGGGAAATTCGGTTGTTAATGTTTAGGTTATGCAGTTTTGTTTATTGTTAGTTTCCGTTGCGAAGAGGAGCAGTCATCCTATCGTGTTTTTTTTAATGCAGTTTACATATTTTCGCGTATTTTCGTTTATTGTTGTTTACTGTATTGAACTTTATTCTCGATTTATTAAATTAAAGGTAGAGGCATGCTCTTTTTATTTTAATATTGGAAAGTCGTTCGGACCGTTTATTTGCCAAATTCGTCTAGAACGATGGTTTTATTTAAGTATATTTTAGTGCTTTTGTTTCGCTATGTAGTCCGTAATTGAACATTTCTCTTGAATTATTAAATTTCGTGATGAGTTATGCTTTTTATTTGATAATAATATTGGAGGCTCACTCAGACCATTTATTTGACAAATTTGTTTAGTATGATCTTTCATTAAAGTTTATTTTTAGTGCCTTTTGTTCGTTATTTAGATCTTACTTGAATTCTTTCATCGATATGGTATGAATTTTATTTGTACCAGACTAGGAATAAACTATTTAATTAGAGTAATTTATCTTTTATTTTGTTCTATTGCTGTTATTTACTGTTCTCAACGATTACTTACGTTTATTTTGCTGCGCCAAACTCGGTCCTTATTCATGAACTGCTTATTTCCTCTTTCTAAAGGGCTGTAATATTATTTTTAACTGATGATGTCGGCTTCCCTTGCGCGAACTTAATATTTGTAGTTTTTTTTGCATAACTAATATTAAGCTATAATTGTAATATATTTCGATTGCTCTAATATGTTATTACGGGGGTGCTCATTTATTCTTTATTTTTTTAACTTTTGGTTCATTTTTGAAATTAGATTTAAAATAAAAAGGGGAATACCCTGACATTTGAAACTCTGCTGAATTATTTTTTTTGAAAGATAGTGTAAAATAGCAATCGATTCACATATCGTTGTGACTCGTTACTATAGGGAATGTTTCCATTCCTAGGGTCCTTCCACCGGGCGAGAGTTTGAAAGCCTTTTCACCAGGCGGGAATTCGATGGTCAGCCTACCTGGCTGAACTGCTGCAGTTTTGGACATAGGGGAACTGGCTTGCCTGGAGTAATCGGGCAGTCCCTTGGACCAGCTAGACGTGTTAGACGTCGGAGGGTTGGCCGCCCAGCTGGGTTCCGGAACAAGCCGTCCGTGGTCACCTGACGGTAAAACCTCTATGCAAGCTAAGTGCTAAATTATTTTAGTTTTAAATGTTTGTTATGAATTATTTGTCTCTTTTGAGTTGGTAACGTAACTCTGGTTGTATATGCGCCCCTTTTATCTCTGCGGTTTACGTGATCACGACCCCGCGCGGTAGACCAAACTCAACTTTTCTTTTTACTATCCCCTATTACTCGCTGGGGCTCTTAGGCACTTAAGTGGTGCCTATTTCAACTTCATTTAACTTCAGTCTATATAGAGTTTTGGTCAACCACTGATAAGTTATGTATTCTTATAGCTAAGTTCAAGTTCATTATTGTTAGATAGTTTAGTTTTATTGGGGTTCAAACCACCCACAATCATTGGTATCGCACCTGAAGGTATATATTGATATTTTGGCCTCCTTCATTTACTTTTACACCTTCTTTTTATATATTTATCGCTATTTTTGGCAATTACCTTGGTTCATTTTGATCTTTTCAAATAAAGAGATAGTATTGTATTTGCGGCGTTTTTATTTGGCTCGACAATTTTTCTTAACGAAACTTTTCAGCTCTCCTAGTTTGGTGGTGACGTTCGTTTCTTTTGCGAATCTTACCGGCCCGCTTACCTTGAGGAGCGGAGGTCTTGCAGCAGGTTCCGCGAATAACGCGGGGATCTCCAATTTGGTCCGTAACAAACTCGGTCGCGCCCAATGAACCTCTCTTCGGTTAATTGAGCAGCGGGCAAAATTGCGCGCTCACTTTACAGCTTGCTACAAGGCCTTGCGTTCCAACCTGCCGGGTAATTATTTTTGCGGTGGATTACTGGTCGAATTCGGTAAGTGTACAATAATACTAATCTCGGTGGAACTCGTCATAGCTTCACGAGCCCTGAACATCTTTTAATTTTTTCTTTTAAATAAAAAAAAATAATAATATTTTTAATACACAGAAAGCGCGTCGCAAGGTATCAACACAAATATTAATCCGATCCACCAGCATCTAACAACAAATAAGCCTCATATTTTAGCTCTATCAGAAACAAAAGTGAAATCAAGCCGCTATACAATACATGTTCACTTGAATATACCCGGATATGATATTTACTCCCGATTTCGACATAACCCTGGATTAGCTGTTTTATACGAGACGATTTATGTTGTCAAAATCAGATTGGGAGTAACGGAATCGGAAGCGTCCTGTTCGAAAATTTCAACACCAACGCCACCAATAGAAGAACTTAAGGCCGACCAAGAGATACATTTAAAAGGTATCAAGCTTCCTCGCAACTGGCAAGTTTGTTTCGCTGATGAAGACAAAAGGCTAAAGGCATTAATAAAGCAAAAATACCCTACAGACAGAGATCATTATAATATGATGAAAACATTACTAAAAGTGACGCAATCAAAAAAATTATTTTAAGTTAGGGGGTCTTGCAGACCAAAAGATATTGATTTTCCAAAAACCAATGTTAGGTAATTTTCTGCTGTTTATTATAGTTCAAAATCCAAATACGAGTTAATCGTTGAACGTATGTGGTTGTGTTACTCTATTCAGTTAGACTGTTGTTATTGCGAACCTTGTTGGCTGATTGAAGTAGTCAATATTTTAAGTTAAGTTGGGTCAGTAGAATATGTCAATGGAAAACTTTAAGCCAAAAAATTTTAAATCATGAAATTAACGGTGCACACATTGCAGCTTGTGTAACTCACGATGCCTGGAAACATAGTAAAAATTTGCCTGATCAAAATTTTGGAAAAATTACAAAGAAGGCTATAATTTTTGGCGATAAGTTTTACACAGGGTTTTATATGTTAAGTACATTCGCCTTGTCTTTATGTAATCTACCATTTAGAAGCCATTCCGAACACAATAATGTTGACTCCAAACGGGGTAATTTTCTAGCTATAATACACGTATGATCCCGTTATGATGGTGTTTTACAAAAGCTAGTGGAACTTCCAAAAAATTCAACAAAATGCTTAAGTTCAACCATAGAAAACGAGTTTATTCAAATGTTGGCAACCGAGGTAGAAAACAAAATCTTTGAAGATAATAATTTCGTAGCTCCATTTTATACAATCATTTTAGATACTACACAAGATATACGCAAAATTGAACAGTTGAGTGTTGTTTTTAATAAAAATAAAAATAACGAATTCATACAGATTGAATGTAAAGAATCGTTTACTGGATTTTACCCCGTAACATAACAAATGATAGAAGCGCTGAACATTTAAAAAAATTTGTTATCAATTTTTTTGAAGAAAAAAACCATCTATTAAAAAGTGTAGAGGGCAGGGCTATAACGGTGCTGCTGTTATGAGGGGCGCTTATAAAGGCTAGCAATCCAAAATCGTTGGGTTAGAAAAAAATGCTCAATACATTCACTGTGCTGCTCATAACTTAAATATAGTTACAGATGATGCTGTCAATGGGGTCTTAGAGACAAAATATCCTTTTGATGATGTTAAACGTCTACACAATTTTTTTTTCGAATAGGTTTAAACGGTGGGAGTTACTTAATGAATCCCCAGTAAGTAAAATTAGTTTAAAAAGATTAAATCCTACTAGATGGTCCTCTAGGAATTATTTATTGGACGCAATGCGATTTAATTTTTAAGATATTTTAAAGGCTCTGACATACATAATCTTAAAAAGTAAAAATAGCGAAGAAAACACGGAAGCAATCGGGTTTAAAAAAAATTAAAAAAAGTTTGAATTTTTATTTTTTATTGTATTGTTCTCCAAAATTCTTTATTCAATAAACGTAGTTTCGAATCTTCTTCAAAGCAAAAACTAATATTGCAGAGGCGTCTAATTTATTTAAAAATGCTTACGAAGACCTTTGTAAACTGAGCCAAAATGTGATGAAATTCGACGTGAATCTTCGGATTTAGCTGCAAACTGGGATATTGACCCTATTTTCGTTCAAAAGCGCCACAATATTTTTATTTTGGGTATTGCGTCCTTTCTCCTTTCAATTAAAAAATCGACTCTCTGGTTTTCAAAATTTTGTTACTAAATTTACAATTCCTTGAGCCCCCATTTTTGACCATGATGGCTACTGATACAGAGTTACAGAAGCAGGCTCAAATTTTACAAAATAAATACGACGATGACATCTGATAATTTTGCCACCGAAATTCTAAATTTTCCCTCAGCTTTTCGTAAAAATTTGAAGGAATTATCAACAGTAAATGAGTTGGTTTTTATATTTTGTAAAAATCATACCACCTCATCAAACTTCCCAAATGTCTATACCGCACTCTTAATATTTTTGACTCTTCCTGCAACTTTCGCTTCGGTCATTTTCCAAACTGAACCTTATTAAGATCTTTTTAAGAAATAGGTATAGTCAAGAACCTTTAAGTAGCCGGGCTCTGAAATTTTACAAAATAAATACGACGATGACTTATCTGATAATTTTGCAACCGAAATTCTCAGTTTTCTATCAGCTTTTCGCGAAAATTTAAAGGAATTAACAACAATAGATGAGTTGGTTAATTTTATATTTTGTAAAAATCATACCACCTTATCAAACTTCCCCAATGTATATACTGACCTATTAATATTTTTAACTCTTCCTGTAACTTTCGCTTCTGCTGAGCGGGCATTTTCCAAACTGAACCTTATTAAGAACCTTTTAAGAAATAGTTATAGTCAGGAACCTTGAAGTAGTCGGGCTATTCTAAGCATAGAAAATAAGTGCGCAAAAGAAATCAACTTTGATAAGGCGCCAAAGTAGCTATTACCAACTGGTGCTGAATATTCCCGGTTGTGTATGTACATTAAAGAGGCCTTGGAAATCCACGTTGTCAGCCTCGTAACTTCATCCTTAAGATGTAAAATGTATTTCCCTTCAGGATTCGACTTTGTGGTTTAGCAGGATACACATGAGAAGTCGAGTAAAATGATGTCTGGACTCGGCAAGGGTGTAGTTTTGCAACGAAGAAATTCAAAATTATGATAAAAAACAAAATGTTGAAACTTTTCAAAATGTTGATATTGTTTGAGTACAATTTTTTTTTGTTTTTTTTTCTCAAAATTATGCCAAGTCGAGCACTAAGTATTTTATTGTCGTGTTACACATGTAATTTTTTGACTGACCAAAAAGTTAAACGCCAGTTGGTAGCCGACCGTATTACTTTCGCGCTTCCATCTGTACAATCAAACAAAAACAATATAACTGATTCCCTTTGCCACAATCTGATCTCGTGCCGCAAAACAAATTTTGCGTAGGACTCCGTGAAATATTTCCTCTTTATGCAGAGACAGTGGCATTTTCGTCAATTTTCGACGTAAAGTCTTCTTGTTAATCGGAGAAACATTCGTAACTTGTTGGTTGAAAAATAACAATTATTAAAAAATAATTATATACATCACGACAACCGTTGTATAGAACCATCACGGTCTCCTATATTCTTGATATCTTATTACTCAGGACTACAAATTAATTTTAACGAATACTTAAAACTTATATACCAGATTATAGCTAAAATCCTATAATTTTCATTGTCATTGATCTCCGAAGCATAAAAGCAAAAAGCTTGAATAACTTCCTCTTCATTTAAATATTAATTCTGTTCAAAGTTAAAAAATCATCGCCTAGCATTTTACGAAGTAGATGAAAATTATGTCTCTTGCTAGAAAATCATTGGTAATATTTTTTCTACAAAGTATATTCGTAGACATTTCTGTAATTTGCCAGAATAGTGACAAAGTGCTAGTGAATATAAATATTAATAATAATAATAATAATAATTTAGATGACATCATGGCAGTGCCTCGCTGGGTATTATCTCAGACAGCTGGAGTCAATTTTGAAGATACCCCTACTCCTAACAGCAGTTGGTTATAATTATGATGATGATACTTTACCGTCTTTCATCACAAGTGACTCGAAATGGTATAAAATACGCATAGAGTTAAATTCATTTGACCATGATAACGTAAAAGTAAAAATTGTTGATTCACATACGATTCAAGTCACGGCGAAACAAAGATATGTTAGTCAACATGGAAGCACCACTACTAGAACTATCAACAGAATGTTCTCTATTCCAAAATTATATGATGTCTATAATTTGGAAGCTAATATAAGTAATTCTGGGATTTTGGCTATTCAAGTGCCAAAGAAAGCTGGACTTGTTGTGACTGTTACTTCAGATTAAGCTAAGAAAATGTTTGAATGAGCAATATGTAATTTTGGTTAAATTTGTAAAATACATTAACATATTAATTTAACATTTTACATGCTTCTCTATACTTTTAAAATTGTTTTTTTACTACTCACATGATAAATCATCATTATTTACTCCATTCCTCAAATGAGAAGTAACATTTCTCACCCTAGGTAAATAATAATATTAAAAAAAACCTAGGTCAATAATGAAACGGAAACGGAAAATATCAAAATGTCAAACTTGATAGTTTGACAACTAGTTGTCATTTCGGATTATTTGAAAAACGAGTAGAAAATGATTAATTTCAAAATCTAATCAATTCAAATAATTATAAGGATTGTATCAGTGCTATTAGTAAAAAAAATATATACAATATGACTCACTTTTCATGACTCCCCATAATATTCTTATTAATAATGCGATTTTGTCAAAATTTAGATTGAGAGAAGGTACTTTGTATGTATGGAGCTGTCAGGAGATTAATTAGCGTTTTTTGGCGAGTAACCACGGTTAACTACAAATAATACTGAAGTAAGTGCCAAGCGGGCACCCCACCACAAATTGTACTGTCTGCTTCTGTCTTCGCCAAAATACCGTAGTTAGATCTTGCATTGCTAGAAAAGAATATAGATATTTTGCATATTTATTTGAAAATGATCAGTTTGATCAGTGCAGAACGTTTACTCATATTTTTAATGACAGAATGGTGGCCTCTGGAGATAAGCAAACTAATGGTATTTTTTCGATGAATATGTTCAGGATACTTTATGCTGCCCAGATCCCATTTGGGGCACATTTGTGTAGGAATTCCTATGCGTATGAGGCTTCTATAGAAGAATTTCATGAACGTATAATTTACAAACTTGTTCAGAATGGAAAAACAAACATTTCACATGTTTAACGTTTCAAAATTAATCCGCCATAACTCCATCAAACCTCGAGTACCACACGTCGTCACGTATGTAAGTTGTAGTAAGCCGTCGTTGAAAAATGATGATGTAATAGTGACGTCACGAAACTTCCCCTCACTTACCACAATTAAATTAATCCTCGTGAAAACAAAGTAGTATGCCGTGGTTAATTGTAGTTAGCTCGCGAAAAAATGCTCCTTGTCACAATATCTATCAGTTAGACAACTGAACTTCCAGGCTACTTGATATTTCGAACTATTTGAAAAATAAGTAGAAAATGACTAATATAAAAATCAAATCGAATCAAATATGGTAATATATCAGTGTTAGTAGTAAAAAAAATTCTATATATACCTCGGTTGAGAAGGCCATTATTAACCTCGCACATTATATCCTTCGGCGCTCCGCGCCTCAGGATATAAAAGTGCTCGGTAAATAATGGCTTACTTCTCAACCTAGGTATATAATATACTATTCTTTACTCCTTTGAAACTTTCGAACCCGTTTCAAATTTCTAGTAGCTTTATAAATTTTTTTTAAAATATATGTTCGTTACCTTTTTAAATTAATGCACTTATTTTAAAAGAAGGAGGTAATGGAAGCATTTAAAAGATTGCTACTTGTTAGAGAATTTGAGTTAATTTATATCACCACTACGGAGATTATTTTGCCTGAAATAATGTATAACGTAAGATTTATAGAAACATCCGAAAATACAGGACACAGACGACTTTTCACAACTGCAAACTTTTTGTGGAATATCACATATTGCTTCTGTAGTTTCACCCGCGATAGAGCAATAGATATTCGAAATTCTATTATGTTACTTCATCATTGTTTTATTCAAATCGGTTCAAACTGGAACTAATTCAAAATAATCCGAAGGTTGTAATTTTTTGTTTTAATAATAATCGCTGATTATTCTGTTATTCTGAGGTACTTGAGTAGTTGCTGATTGACTACACGTTCCATAACTATGGAGATTATGGCAAGCAAGGCAATTGGGCGACAGTTTGAGGGCGTGGTTTCCTTGCCTTTTTGGGAACAGGTTGCACTCGAGCGACTTTCCAAGAAGATGGGTATATCCCTTTTCGGTAAGACAGAGAAAAAAGTCTGGAAAAAACGGGTGTTAGTTCGTTGGCGCAGTTCTTTAACAGGCAGGTATTTCGTGCGGTCCTGATGCCTCTTGTGTACCTAGTCCTTTAAGGATTTTACGAATATCACGGTGGTGAAACTTGACTTCTGCCATGGTAGTGTTGATGTTCGATATGGTGGGGAGAGTCTTGCCTTAGGGGATGTCTAAGGTAGAGTGCGATGAAAACATTTTGGAGAGCATGTTTGCTTTTTCCATGGCTATAGTCGCCGTGATGCCACGTTCGTCTGTCAAAGGTGGGAGAGACGTTCTTGTAAAGTTATTATTTACTGCCTTTGCTACCGACCAGAAATTCCTGGAGCCACTGGGGCATTGCAAAAGTTTATTCCTGATCATTTGATTTTGTTTGGGTTAGTTTGGGTTTCCTTAGTTTCGTCGATCACACGTTTGCGTTCGTTCCTGGCTTCGACAAAATAATTGCGATTTTCGGCGGTATTTGCTGTCAGTACTTGTAGGCTTGCTGTTTCCTACCTATAGCTTTTTCGCATCTTCTGTCGAACCAGGGCTTTCCTTTTGACGGTAACTTGATGAAATTTGGGATGTATGCTTCCATTCCTGAGGAGATTACTTGCGTAATTTCTTCGTAGCAAACTGACGGGTCATCAGTGCCAAAGCAGACGTCAGGCCAAGGAAAATCTAGGTAAGACTCCCTTAGATCGTCCCAGTTTGCAGAAATGTAATGCCAGATTTTGCGAGGCAATGGTGGATCCTTCTGTAAAAGAGGCAATTCACAAACCGTTCGACCAACTGTAATTGTGTACTGGTCAGGATTGGTGGTTAGAAAAAGGTCCAGGAGGGCAGCGAATTCGCCCCACTCTGAGATTCGATTTGGTTCGTCTACAAGTTGAGTAAGCCCGCAGCTGATGGCAAATGCTTCAGCTTCTCTACCTTCGTTGTCGGTCTTGTTATGATGTTTGAGCCAGTTGGTGTTGTGGGCATTGAAATCTCCCAGAAGGTGATCGACCTGTATTGAGTCAAAAGTGGTAGCTAGTGTTGTAAAAAAGCTTTGGTAGGCTCTATCGCTCGGAAGGCGATAGAGACAGCATACAAACTTGGTTATTTCAGCGGCTTTACACATGCTTTTATTTTCTTTTCTATATGATGTTCAAAAATAATAAATGTAATATACCACATTTTGTAATGATTTTGAATCTTCGATTAAATTTTCTATGTATCAACAGGAAATAGTATGATTTTTTTAATTGCATACCTATTTAGATTCCTACTGCTACCTGGAGGTAGTTTTATGTTTCAAATGTCATGGCAATGATGTTTGAAGTCTGATCTACTGAATCATTTTTATTTTCTGCTGAAAAGGCGGGGCTCCACCAAACTGGGCTAGCCCGGCACGAGCCGCCGGCATAACCCGCCGGCGTTTGTCGAACTAAAATTTAAATAAAAACATCCTTCGGCCGCATGAGCCGCTGTCATAATTTTACTAGCGACCAAAAAATATCGGTAAAGATTTCCCCCCCTAATATTTATCTATGGTACGTACAGATCAAAGGAATTTCTGCGGGCTACTGGGGCAGGCGCTTTCTGCATAAGCGCGGGCAGCGGGCACGTGTTTTCACTAATGTTCAATTGATCAAGAACTTAATATTTATCTATGGTTTTGATTGTTTGTATTAAATGGTACGTTGGTTTAGGTTTGTTTTTTGTTTTACATACGCAATAACATACAGTAGATATTCAAGGCTATTATAGTCTTTAAATGTTGTTTACTAAATATTGAAATATCATACTAGGTAATTAAAACGTATAATCAACCATAAACAAAAATAAATAAAACGTATAATTTCCAGCCTAACTTAAATGCTCTGCATGGCCCTCATTAACCTCGTCGCATTCCTCGTAGATTCTTTTCTGGCGCTCCAATACATTTATATCTGCTTCGTTCTCATTTTTATTTAAATGTCTTACTTCTTCGACAATTTTTCTCTAAATTTCTTCAGTATTGTTACTTCTTTCTCTATAGACTGTATTTTTCAAATTATCCCAAAGGCAGGTATACATGGGCGTTAGATCTGGGGAGTTCGCGGGCCAGTTGATTGTTCCATATTTACCCATTCACACTTGATAATTAGCGAGATTTTAAGCCCCTTTTGTTTCAGCATGTCGTTATAGTTATCGTAAGCCCCGTTTCACACGAGTTCCGAGTTCCGACACCGGGCATCCGACGTCGGATGGTCCTATCCGACATGTGTGAAAAGGCACTTACTGTGAGCATGCGCAGTACTAAAATGTCGTCACCTTGACTTTATTAACGATGACGGTTTCCGTTAATTACGAAGAAATAAAGAAGCTGTTTCGTAATCGTTGTGGTTATTTCATTGGCTGCAATGTCAAGTCCTTAGAAGTTACTAACATTCTTTTCGAGTTTGGCGAAATTTGATTGATTGACATTTGAAAACGTATAGAAATTATATTTTTATTAGTTACTTTAAGAAACTTAAATATAGTTTTAGCATTTTTAAACATTGTAGGGAATTATTACTTATTTCTTTGAATAAATAATACTATAATAATAATAATACTTCTAATTTGCTGTGGAATTCACAGTGCTCCTGCTAACCGATGAATATGTTCTTTTTTAAGCCTAAAATAAAGCATTGCCTCCTTGTCTTCAAAGTTATTCAAATCGAATTCTGCCTGAACCTGCACCATAGCATCCTCCTGCCGCAGAGGATTGCTTCGAAATATATCATTCAGGATAATACCTCTGATTAAATTGTGGTTGGTTTCATTAGGATCATGTCTTCGAATTATATTTTTTAGAGCTTCTTCCATTTTGGCCAACGAAACTGGATAGCACGGAAATCTAAGATTGGATTAGTATGGATGGTGTTAATTCACACTATACAAATACACAAATGTCATTTGTGACATTTGTTATTGATGTAGGGATGCGCGATACACTCAAGTATCGATACAGTAAAATATCGTTTGTTAAAATATCGATACTAGAAATATCGATACTTAACGATCCGGGATTTTCCAGGTTAACGGTACAGTACTGATATTCCAAAACAAGATATAGGATATAGTGATGAATGACTGTTAAATTGAATTAAATACTCTGCATCATCATCAAAAGCTATTATTAGGGTCACTAAACTGGCACTTGGGCTGTTTACACCCTGGAGTCAGAGCTGAAGAGGCTCTACTTTCACAA
>MU187379.1:6321-35451 GCA_016904865.1 Pissodes strobi | reverse complement strand
TTAACAATAACACTGACCAAAAATGCTGTTATTTTTAGATGGCTTAAAAACTCTCTATTATTATGGAGAATTCTCTTACTGCTAGAATATTATGAAGAGGATCTTGGTTCCAAATTATATTTTGCCGAGTTTGAAGTGGTAATTTATCGATAAACTGTTCACTTTCATTTTCCAAAAGTGTCAGTTACTTTAACCTATTTAAGGTGCCACGGAAAAGTAAACAGAACTTATGCCTCGAAATGCTACACCAAACATTTATTGAGGAGCGTCCTTGAAAATCAAATGGCTCAACAGCTTGTGGATATTCATCGGACCATTTATCATAGTTTCTCCTATTATAAATATCGGCAGTGGTAAATATCACCACCTCATCGATCCACTAATCTTTATTGAAATAATTTGGATCTTCATTGAAACTTCCTCTTATAATTTCAGCAAATTCATGTCTTTATATTTTTTAGTCGTTGTTTAATTGTCCAGCTGGCCTAATTTTAAAAGTGTAGTATCCGTAGTGATTTAAAGGTGTCGGAACTGTTCCATAACTAACTATCTTGTTTCGTGGTCCGTACATTATATCTCTTACAGAGTCTGTGATAGACTTTCTCAAATTATCTTCAAATTAATGCAATATATTTCCTTGTTTTCCCCTTTTCATATTTACTAGAGATGCTGTTTCTTGCAGTAACTTGTATTAATTATCGTTGGTACAGATGGTAATCTACAACCATTTCAAATATATTTTTTATGCTGTTCTTGGATTCTTGAAGTTATTATCATTTTTGAAATAAAGCTCGACCATTGTCATGCTTTCAACAACCGAATAGCTCATTTTGTAAAATATTAGCAGGACTTGAAACTGTACACCCACCTATATAGTGGATGTATTTTTCATATATATTTTTTTAATCATAATATGTTGTAGAAAAATTTAAAAAACAAAACAGCCCCAATACGCATTGCTAGCAATTTCAATGCAGTTTTTATTATTAGTTTGAAAATCAACAATTTTGCATTTACATATGCCATAAATAATGAGATTGTACACATTAAAAACTGCTCTTCAGTGAAATTCAGGGAATATATACGCTTATGCAAAGAATAAGATAATAAGAAGTAATATTAGCATAGTTTTATGGTATCTCTGCAAATCCCAAAGCAATTTTACAAGCTTTTGTCCTAAAAGTTGAAATCAGTGAATTGATAGAATTCGATATAAAATGAAGAGGCAAATATTCATCAGCTGGCTTTATGTTAATATTTTTTTTACGTTGAATTAAAACGATATCTATTTTATTCTCAAAATGATTTTGGAGGGTGATCGGTTAATGCGTTGTTGTAAAAGAGATATTGTTTTAGCTTCTTTTTAACTTTAAGGTCAAAAAGTAGCAATCTAAGACTTTATAATACAGTCACAGAGCCACATCCTTTTTCTTCAAATTATTTAGGTTTAGTCTTGGATAATTTCTTATAGATATACCTTCTAGTTTATACCGGATGTATATTGTCTATTTATTGGACAGGGGAATTCTTTTCATTCCATGAAATTTAAAACGTTCGAAACCTTCGGAAATATATCCACATTAGATCCATTTTATTTTCGTAAACAATAAATCATAACAGAAACATCGTGTTCAGAAAATGCTGCGGTAAAGAATGCATATTTTTAAGTTTAATCAAATATTTTAAAGTTTGAAGAAAAAATCAAGATGCATTTTTCGGAGTAAAAGCATTTCATGCTTTAGATTTGATATCTACTTATTTACCTGTTCTTCTGCTGCCCCCCAGAGTTATCGGAATGGAAAACTATATCGCTTCTAAGTCTCGATAGTGCCATTACTTTTAAGAACATTAAAATGCAAAATGATATTTCATTGGCATCTCGGTTTCCAAGTGCTTCATGCCAAAAGAAACATTTTGTTCTATTACCTTGGATTTCTGTGACCTAAAAGAAAGCAAAATGCAATGAAATTCAGTTTAAATTTGGTTACAATAATCAAAATACTGTAAAATTATAACAGTTCCGGCGAAATACGTAAAAAAATGTTGAAGTATTGCCTATCGGGACGGGTAAAACAGCCTGCAGATCATATACTGTCAACATTACTTTATGATTTTTGGCATTTTTTTGTCTTTCTTTTTCTAATCGACTTAATGTTTTCTTTTTTAAACGCTGCTGGTATTTTCCTTCTAGTCTCTAGTCTCTCTTTAGCTTCCATAGTGGCATTTTTGTAATCATCACACAAGTCACATTGATCCTTTTTAGGAAGGAAGCAACCAATGTAAAATTCGGTATTAAAATGTCTTGCGTATATATCAAAGCATACCCAGGCTTTATTGCAAGCTTTTCTGCGATCTGAATAATTTCTGTGTATTTCAGCAACTGTTGGTCCTCCATCTATAAATTTCCTTGCAGTTTCATTTCTGAGATAGTGTGATTCAATACGAGGGGAGGGATGCAGTTTACATGATTGCGTACAGACTGCAATAGTTCCACGTTAGTCTTCTTACGGTTTTCATAGTTTCCTCTTTTATCTACCCTAATGATGCCATATTATCAGCTGCTTTCGAACTATGCTTCTTTCGGATATTCCTAAAGTGCTGGCATTGTCTAATGGTGCTGGTTAAAAATAGCTTACACACTCTTTCTTCCTTCTTCTAACATAAAACGCACACTTAGGGTTTCTTTGTTTAATGTATGTAAGTCTGCGGTATTTTAAATTCAATTGCTCCACGCATGAACCTAAAAAACCCCGCTGACGTTGAAGGGATTCTAACAGCCAGTAATTTTAAAAAATGAACTCTCTAAATTTTTCTGACATCTTTTTGGTACAGGTAAGAACACACTTATCTCCACAAGGAGTTTTCATTTCCCTTTCTGCCACGCAATATCCTTGTTTTGAAATTTAGCTTTTACCAGAGTTGCGTAATATTTTTGCTTTTACTAGTTTCCAATTTGCGACATTTTGCACACGCTTGTTCCCTTTTTTTAGTTGGAGATCTTTTATTTTCGGCATTTACCTTTTGCAAATCTGATGGTTCTGCATTATCTTGCTTCTTTTCTTTTTTCTGGTGAGAGATATTTCTGTTTCTGACTCAAAACTTGTAAGTGCCCTTCTTTTTGCCCCCCATTGAACTGTCAACTCTTGACTCATATTCTGATGAAGAACTGGACCCTGGTTCATAATTGTTGCTCGAACCCGAGGAAAAATCTTCCTTTTCAGTTTTATTATATTTTGGTAATTTTTATCAACTATTCTAAGCCTTAGTTTAGTCAAACTTTTATTTTCTATTATATTATACTAGAAAGGAGTAATAGTTATTTGTGTTTTTTTTAGCGCAAAGTACCGGATTGCCGCTTGAGAAAGAATATTACTGCTCGACGCGTAGCTGAGCGCAGTAATCTTTCGAAAACTGCAATCTTACTTTGGGCTCGAAAAACACACAGAACTTTTTCTACAGCCGCATTTTTTAAAATTAAATGCACATCTGAAATTTGCAAATGACTGTCAGTTTTGACATTATATTCGGGCATATTTAGAACAGGAGTGCCAGCAACAACTGTAATAAACGCACGACTGTCATTTATTTATTTTCGATTGCCATAACTATTCCTAGCACACTCGACGGAAAAAGTGAGAATTTTCTTTTCCATGTAGGCTCTAGAGCGCAAAATAAGGATCAGTGGCATTTGTCAATTTTGCGATTTCATTTCAATTTAGTAGTTAGTTATTTTGCACGCGGCTGTAGAAAATAGTCATTTGTATATTTAGAGCGCATAATAACGGATTGCCGCTTGAGAAAGAAAGTTACTGCGCGGCGCGTAGCGGAACCCAGTACTCTTTCGAAAACGGCAATCTTACTTTGCGCTCGAAAAACACACAGAACTTTTTCTACAGCCCCATTTAAAAATATTAAATGTACATTTTTCTCTATACTTATTCTGAAATTTGCAAATGACTGTCAGTTTTGACATTATATTCGTGCATATTTAGAAGAGGCGTGCCAGCAACAACTGTAATAAACGCACGACTGTCATTTATTTATTTTCGATTGCCATGACTATTCCTAGCACACTCGACGGAAAAAGTGAGAATTTTCTTTTCCATTTAGGCTCTAGAGCGCAAAATAAGGATCAGTGGCATTTGTCAATTTTGCGATTTCATTTCAATTTAGTAGTTAGTTATTTTGCGCGCGGCTGTAGAAAATAGTTATTTATATATTTAGAGCGCATAATAACGGATTGCCGCTTGAGAAAGAATGTTACTGCGCGACGCGTAACGGAACGCAGTACTCTTTCGAAAACGGCAATCTTACTTTGCGCTCGAAAACACACAGAACTTTTTCTACAGCCCCATTTAAAAAAATTAAATGTACATTTTTCTCTATACTTATTCTGAAATTTGCAAATGACTGTCAGTTTTGACATATTATTCGGGCATATCTAGAACAGGAGTGCCAGCAACAACTGTAATAAACGCACGACTATCATTTATTTATTTTCGAATGCCATGACTATTCATAGCATACTCGACGGAAAAAGTGAGAATTTTCTTTTCCATGTTTGAGCTAGAGCGCTCATTAAGGATCCGCGGCATTCGTCGATTTTGCGACCTTTGCGATTTCAATTTAGTAACTAGTTATTTTGCGCGCGGCTGTAGAAAAAAATCAGTTTTGTATGATCTGTTTCAGAATCAAGTTCGCTAACAAGGTTTTCCAAATCTTGAACACCTGCGATGCAGTGATTATTTTTATTAGTCTTCTAAAGAGATATGTGGCGAATTACGGTCATTTATTAATTTATTTAGATTGGCATTATTAGTTGCTTGAGATAACTCATCTGCACACATATTTTATAAAGGCGGTGTTATCGTGAAGGTGCATATTTTATTAGAATTGCCACTACTATTTTCTAAATCAGAATAATTATTCACCTCAAGTTCGTTTTCATACATCGGAGAGCTCCTATTAGTTGTTGTGTAAGAGGAATATATTTTCTCCTGTTGTGTTATGTAATGGACTAACATTTTTAGGTTTTGGAAGATTCAACATTTTCTCAGCTCGGCTACTCATTTTGCAACAATTCTGCAAAAAAAATAATCCAAATGCAGCACACCCAAAAACGCGTTTGAAAGAATAGAATCAACCAAATTAAAAAATTAAGACAAGTACATAATCTATTAATTATGCTAAAATGTACAATGAAGCTTTTTTGCAATTGTTACGACTGTCGTAACAGGGGTATTGGTGGAGTCAGGAAACGAAATGACAACAATAATAAAACTATATTGAGTGAAAATTAGACATGATATCAAAAATAGTGATAGGCAGACTTTTCCTAATAAATAAACAACAATAAGTAATTAATTTTAAATATTATAATTTTTAATAAAGTTCTCTTTCGTACACTATTCTATTATGAAAGATCTCTGTTGTAGTCTGTATTTCCAAAAGAAGAACGCCATAAAGTATATTTAGGCCACATAATGTTGTTATAATTTGAATTAAAAACGACACAAAGTACAATCAAAAGATAAAAAATCAGCCTATTTAAAAGAAGATTGACGCATAATAAAGTTAAATCATTGTGCCACTAAAATACCTATATTTCTAGTAGTTCTGTAAACATAAGTAATACCTCTTTAAAATAGAAAAAGACATAATGTACACTTACGTCGTTATTCTACTGGAAGTAGGCCCACAAAATGTAATGATTCTAGCGTAAAGAACAGGTATGTCATTTTTGCTTCGAAGAGCATGCGTCTCTCATGAGCGATGACACACACAACTGTTAGAGCTGGACTGTTGGTTACGACACTCGCATCTAGCGAACACGGTTATAAACCATAATGGCAATTGGGTAGGCGAGACTTAGAGGGCTTGTTTACTATTTCAGAATGTCTAATATTACACTTCAAGCGTGGCCCTCCGCTCGCTTCGCTCGCTCCGGTGGTGCGACTAAGCAAATCTAACCCAAATCTATAAAAAGACACAAATATAACCTTAAAAAAAAACAAAAAAACGTCTTGCCACGGGAATTGAGCCGGGGCATCGTATTACAAGCACAGCATCTAACCACACACCAGTAGACCTGTTGGAAGTAATCCACTGGATCGTGTGAAGACATTATTTGCATTTTCGACTGACGCGTGCACACTAACCAAACCTTCTAGGTCCCGCCCACCTAATTCTCATTATGGTTTATAACTTTGTTCGCTAGAAGCGAGTGTTACGACTATGTTCGCGCAAACTCAAATTAACGCGGCGAAAAGCCTTAAATTGAATAAAGGCGCAAGTGACATCTACAAGTTATTTACGTAAGCGCAGTTCCACCTTTTTTACTGAAACAATAGATAGATTTTAAGCCCCTTGTTTCAGCATGTCATTATGGTTATCGTTATTGTGAGCATGCGCAGTACTAAAATGTCATCACCTTGACTTTAATATCGATAACGGTTTCCGTTAATTACGAAGAAATAAGGAAGGTGTTATCGTAATCGTTGTGGTTATTTCATGGGCTGCAATGTCGTCAACACAAGAATAATAAATAACCAGAATCCAATGTTTCCTTGTTGCTACGCCTGGGCTGCTGTGACCTCGAATGGCTCGTTCCGCCGAAATTCCGCCGAAACTCGCCAGTGTAGGCGCTACGGCTGTAGTAAACGGATCGTCTAAAATACGGTAAAATTCTAGCTGTTGGAAATGCGGGGTTATACTTTGGATGCATTTTCCCTTTTTGAGTGTTTCGTGTTTTAAAGGATTTTTGGACGAATGAACTTATATTATACACTAAATTCGATTAATAGAGAGTAACCAAAAGCCATAAGTTAATAATTTGGCGAAATAAATATATTGGTTAGAAAATATGTAGTTTATTTATTAGCATCTTTAATATCTTAGGAATGATTAAATCGCTGAAAACGTCAGTATAAACAACTAACCGAAAGTTGATCGGACGACTAACCAAAACAAACCAAATCTATTGAAATTGATTATAACGTATCGAAACCGGTTCAAATGACTAAGTAAAATAAGTAGTACACACTTGGACGACTAATCAAAACTAATTTAATCTATTAAAATTTATTATAACGTATCGTAACCGGGTCAAATGACTAAAATAAGTTGAAACTAGGTGAAACTAACCGTAAGTGGATTCAACGACTAACCAAAACTAACCAAATCTATTAAAGTTTATTATAACGCATCGTAATCGGTTCAAATTATTAAAATAAGTTGATACTAAGTACCATACTTGGACGACTAACCAAAACTAACCAAATCTATTAAAACATTTATTATAATATATCGTTATCATTCAAATGACTAAAATAAGTTGATATTAAGTGGAACTACCCAAAAGTTGATTGGACGACTAACCAAAACTAACCAAATATATTAAAATTGATTATAACGTATCGGAACCGGTTCAAATGACTAAGTAAAATAAGTAGATACTAAGTACCACACTTGGACGACTAAGCAAAACTAACCAAATCTATTAAAATTTATTATACCGTATCGTAACCGGTTTAAATGACTAAAATAGGTTTATACTAAGTGAACCTACCCAAAAGTTGATTGGACGACTAACCAAACTAACCAAATCTATTAAAATTGATTATAACGTATCGTAACCGGTTCAAATGACTAAAATAAGTTGATACTAAGTGAAACTACCCGAAAGTTGTTTGAAAGACTAACCAAAGCTAACCAAATCTATTAAAATTTATTATAACGTATCGTAACCATACTGTGATACTATACTCGTGACTTTTCTATTTGTAAATATGAATACCTATCTTTTTATGTACTATATTAATAGATAATTTTGCAGTTAGTGAAATATTTGGCAGCGTTAATATAGCGGAGTATTTTGATATGATAGGATTCAACAGGACATTATTATTTGGAATGGTTATAAAATTAAAGCTAAAGCCCATATGCTGAAAACTCATCAAAACGGACATCTGTGAATTTGAAAAACACTGATGGTTTGGAAAAATTCTTAAATAAACGGTACTAATTTCTCGCTTAGTGGAATTAAAAAAAATGGAACATAGCTCCGCCACAGAACTGGGAAAAATTGGAAGGTCAATATTTTCACTAGTAAAGTGGCTTTATCTTATTTTCCCTAGGAAAACGAACAAGTGCATATTATTTGTCTTACTAATTGGTAAATAAGTACAGACTTTGAAGAAAATCGTTGGAGCTGTTTCCGGGAAAATCGATTTTGTTCATTTTTCTCAAGAGTAAAGGGACTGCACCGATTTTTCACAGAAAAACGGGGTAGTACGTATTATTTGCCTACTAAATTGTAAACATATAGAAAATCTAATGAAAATCGTTAAGGTCGTTTTTGTGAAAACCAATTTTTTTTATATTCTTCTTGATATAAACTATCCTTAATTGTAAGGTTAAAGAAAATATTTATAAAACGTCTGGAGATATTGTCCCGAAACTCCTAAATAACCATTTTGGTAGAAATCGGCCTAACGGTTTTGGAGAAAAGTCATGTGACGGACAGAGACACACACAAAGGGACACATTTTTGTTTTTTTTTCAGAATTTAATGTTTTTTTGGACTCTAGGATCCCTATAATTAATCGAAATTGGCAAAAAAAGTCGCGAGTAGCATGTTACACGTGATAGAAGTGAATACTTCTTTATCGATGTTATAAGAGAGAAAGAGTGTGAGATAATCATATATTAATCAATTTTAATAGATTTGGTGAGTTTTGGTTAGTCGTCTAATCAACTTACTTACTTAGTTTCAATTTATTTTACTTATTTGAGCCGGGTTCCGATACGTTATAATCAATTTTAATAGATTTGGCTAGTTTTGGTATACTTTATACGATCTCAGTTGAGACAGCATGGAATTAAATTTTTATACGGGTTACTATCAATTTACTATCAATTTACCGGTTTTTACATTGAAATATAGAGACTGATTTTATATGGATTACTCCTCTTAGACATTCGAAGAGAATCAACCTGGACTTAATGTGTTTGTCAAAAAAAAATGTGGGCGGGATTAGACGGCAAGTGCCTTGGATTGGTCACTGGCCAATTTTGATTGTTCAGAGATTTTTTTTACTAAATTTGGAGCTGATGTATTTTAAAATATTTATGATTTTTACGTGGCAGTGCAGTAACAGGTGGGTGGCTCCGCGAAGCGATAGAAATTATTTCTAGTTGATATATTTTGTAAAATATTTTATTTAATTAGTGTTTTGGTTAATAATTCGAAAAAATATGGAATTTTGGCGACCTTTCGATACTAGTGACAACAAAACTGAGGATTATCATGCCAATTTAGAGTCGATTGAAGCCGAAATTGTAAACAAAGACCTACACGTTCAAACTCAACGGGTTATTTTGAATATTTATTTTTGTCTTAAGAGTGAAAATAGTGGTTCTTCAGAAAACAAAATTGTGAATAGAATTTGTGAACTAACTAAAGTTAGCCGTGCATCAATTTATAGGATTATTACTGCTGGAGATGTATTGGACCATTCTATTAAACGGAAAAGAGTTGGACAAAAACTTAAGAAACTTGATACCGCAGCCGCAGACAAGGATTTTATTCGTCGAGTTGTGTTGGATTTTATCATCAAAATAAAGTGCCAACCTTAGAGATGATTCGGGATAAGCTACGAGAATATCCAGACTATAAATATAAATCGTTAGATACGTTGAGAATTGGTTTACTAGATTGCGGTTTTAGTTATAAAAAATTGGAAAAACGAATGGTTATTATGGAATCAGCACGTATAGTTGACCATCAACAAGATTACTTGCGCAAAATAAAAGAATACCATGTTCTAGGGGAAAAAGAATTATAATTCTTCATGCTGGAAGTAAAGATGGCTTTATTCCTAATGCGTTGTTGTTGTCTGCCAAAAACCAAAAACATCAAGCAATCCTCTGCTAATTATCACGAGGACATGACAGCCGAATTATTTGAGAAATGGGCAGAGCAGCAGCTCTTACCAAATATACCACCCAATTCAGTAATCGTTACGGACAATGCATCATACCATTCTCGTCAGAAAATAAAAATTCCGAACACCAGTACAAAAAAGGCCGATATATTTCAATATATGAGAAATAAAGGCATGGGAATACCCGAGAAAAAGACATAAAAGGAATTATTGAAACTGATCAAAAAGCAAGATTTCAAAAAGGAATATGTTATTGATAAAGTCTTTGAAGCAAACGGTCATTCTATTTTACGTCTGCCTCCATATTATTGCGTTTTCAACCTTATTGAAATGGTCTGGGCTGATATTAAAAGTAAATTGCGAAAATATAATCAATCACCAGAATTAAGCGAGTCTGTAGTAAATAATATCAGGACAGTAGTTGATGAAATAAACAAAAGTGATATATGGAGGACCTGTGTATCTCATGTAATCAAAAAGGAAAGTGAATATTGTATCTTACCACCGATCACTCCAGTTATTATAAGTGTAAATAACGACTCAAGTTCTGAAAACTCCGATAGTGAAGCATGACAATTTTATCTTACAACAAAAAATCTTTCAATAGGTAAGTGTCAATAAAATTATCCTATCAATAAAAACATAACTAATTTTATTGGCTTAGTAAAACATATTGACATTTCCTGCGCCGTCCATGTTTCATAAACGATATGCCGCCTATAAGCCAGCTTTTAGTTTTTATGCTGTCTCAATAGACTTCGTATAAACTTTATTACTCGTTGAAGCAACTTTCGGTTAGTTTGGCATAGTCTCAACTTATTTTAGTCATTTAAACCGGTTCCGATACATTATGAGTTATTTTAATAGATTTGGTAACTTTTGGTTTGTCGTTGAAGCAACTTTCAGTTAGTTTCACTTAGGCTCAACTTATTTTAGTCATTTGAACTGGTTATAACAGATATATAATTAACATGCAAAACAATCTATTAATATAGTACATAAAAACATAGGCATTCATTTTTACAAATAAAAAAGTCACGAGTATCACAGTACACGTAATAGAAGTGAAAACTTCTTTATCGAGTCTCAAATAATTTTATTTATTTGAAACGGTTCCGATACATTATAATCAACTTTAAAAGATTTGGTTAATTTTGGTTCGTCATCTAATTAACTTTCGGTTACTTTCACGTAGTCTCAACTTATTTGAGTCATTTGAACCGGTTCCGATACGTTATAATCAATTTTAATAAATTTGGTTAGTTCGGGTTAGTCGTCCAATCAACTTTCGGTTAGTTTCACTTAGTCTCAACTTAATTTACTTATTTGAGCCAGTTACGATATGTTATAATCAATTTTAATAGATTTGGTTAGTTCGGGTTAGTCTCAACTTATTTTACTTATTTGAGCCAGTTCCGATACGTTATAATGAATTTTAATAGATTTGGTTAGTTTGGGTTAGTCGTCTAATCAACTTTTGGTTAGTTTCACTTAGTATCAACCTATTTTACTTATTTGAGCCAGTTCCGATACGTTATAATCAATTTTAATAGACTTCGTTAGTTTGGGTTAGTCGTCCAATCAACTTTCGGTTAGTTTCACTTATTCTCAACTAAAGTTCAGCACTGTATAAAAAATGGTTCAGCTATCCCGCCTTCCGTACTATTTTCGTAATAAGATGGATAATATTAAATCAGTCAAAATGCAGTAAGCACGCTCATGGAATTATGGCTTTGACGTGGACCGAAGGTCACCCAGCGCTTTCAGTCAATATACACGGTGACAGTTGAGAGTTTGGATTCTGGTTATTTATTATTCTTGTGGTCGCCAATGCGCTTAGATGTTACTAACATCCTTATGAGTTTGGTAAAATTTGATTGATTATTCGATGACAAATTTGAAATCGTATAGAAATTATATTTTTATTAGTTAACTTGAAATATTTATAAGATACTTTAAGAAACATAAGTATAGTTTTTATATTTTTAAACCTTGTAGGACACTATTATTTCTTGGAATAAGCAATACTATAATAATAATACTTCTAATTTGCTGTGATATTCTCAGTGCTCCTGCTAATCGATAAATTGCGTTCAAAGTTATTCAAATCGAATTCTGCCTGAACCTGCATCATAGCATCCTCCTGCTGGAGAGGATTGTTTCGAAAAATATCACTCAGGATAATACCTCTGATTAAATTGTGGTTGACTCCATTAGAATCATGTCTTCGAATTATATTTTCTAGAGCTTCTTCCATTCTGGCCAACGAAACTGGATGGCACGGAAATCTAAGATTGGGTCATATTGGGTTAAACTGGGTCACAGAATAAGAAACAATCAGAATACCGACAGAAAGAGAGGGAGCGATGCTTTGGAAGAAATTGGAAGAACGTATTGGCACACATCCATGTTTTTCGCAAAGCACAGGCGGTCGAGGTCACAGCGGCCGGTATCGGACCTCTCTTTCTGTTCGTATTCTGATTGTTTTATTATTCTGTGACTGGATGGAGTTCAAATATATTAAAAGACTATAAAGCGTGTTCCGGCCAATACCTAAGCCAAAACCGTGAGATAGATGTATATAAACTCCACATAAGTCTATCTCGCCTCATGAAGTGCCGAAATGCGCAGAAGCACCAAGTTCAGATTCATTGGTCGCTGACATTGAGGCACCCCCATCCGATTCAATTCAACCAATAGCAAAACTATATAACGAGATCGCGCAGCACGTTCGAGAATGAGTTGCAATAGACTTATGGGAGATTGGATATTTCCGTCTCTCTCTTTCGGCTTAAAAATCCTTTCATTGCCTTATGAGATACTCGCTATATATTCTTATAATATATTTGATGGAGTTACTATATTGATACTATACAAATACACAAATGTCATTTGTGACATTTGTCATTGCCGTTATTTTTAAGAGGATTTTTGAAGTTCGTTTTAAGAGGTTTGAAATCTCTTTTATGAAACGCGTCGTAATCGTTATCGGTAATAACGTTAACCATAACACTGTCCAAAAATGCTGTTATTTCTAGATGGCTTAAAAACTCTCTAAACAATATCGTGTTTCTGTATCTTAGGGCGCATTCAACTCATTTTCCTAGAAGTTTGCAGTTGCGTCAAGAAAATAAAAATCGGAATAAAACTAACTGTAAAAATCAACGCGAGCGAAGCCGCGGGTAAAAGCTAAAAGTGTCCTCTCCTATGTCCTTTACTAATATCTGTACAAAACTTCATGATGATCGGTTGAGTAGTTAATGCGTGAAAGCGTAAAAAACAAACAAACACATTCGCATTTATAATATTAGTTATTCGAATTTATAATATTAGTTAGGTTTCTTTAATAATAATTACTGGCAGCTTCAATCGGAGTGGATTCACTGTACAAATTCGACACGAAAATCTAATGCCACCAGGAATAACATCAACCTATGGACACAGCTTATTCACTACCAGCTAGTCACCTTGGGGCGGCATCCTTTGATTTGGGAAAGTCAATAACCAAATTTTGCAAATTTTAGAAGAGGGCCGTGACTCAATATTGTTTTAAACGTCTGGGCCTCTAAATAATACTTTTGACAGTTCGCTTAATTTAAAATATGCTTTTTTATCGTCTAAAATCCGTTTAAAAACGATTTTAAATGGCAAAACTGTATAAAAATCCGAAATTTCCTGACTTTTTAGGACGACAGCCGTGACTTTGGACGAATTTCTCATGGATTTTGAGGCGAAAATCAATTTTAAATTCAACCATCTATTAAAAATAAGCTGTGCTATGGATTTAAATACACTGCGAATATAATATAATGAAAATCTAATACCGCCCTAGCGGCTAGCTTTTTAGAAGCGCCATTTGAGTCGTTGCAATCGCGGCCATCCTGGATTAGCTTGCTCCTCAATACGCACGGGTTATAATGTCACATCGGTTTACACATTCCGTCCCCACATTTCCGTCCCATTTGCCGAGATTTACCCTCATACGGCCGCGTAAGATGTTTACACATCAATAACTAAGTATTTTAGCGTTTGAAGAAAAATAGCATGCATTATCCGGAGTAAAAGTGCTTTTTTGTGGCTCGTCTCCATTTGGCGAACTGGCTGCTTTCAAGCGTTGATTGAGGAAAATTATCAACCAAAGCATGAAGCCTACAAGCCTCGCCACAAAAAGTGTCACCTTTACTCCTAATAATACAATATACTACTTTCTGACGTTCGAGGAAATTTATTTTGATGCATGCTTCGCTTAGATTTGAAGCGAAATGCTTATATGCATGATGAATACTTTAACACCTCTGACTTTTTGAGTAGGAAGAAACCGTTTACACATATACTCTTTCCATAAAGAAAATAACAGCGTTTCATAAAAATCCATGGAATAGTATATTTTTTCCCCTTCTATCAAAGTTAGTAGTGAAAAAATTATATATTACCCATGGTTTATACAACTATTAGTGCCTTCAAATCTTAAAATGCTCAAGCAGTTATAGAGTCTGTCGAAACCTTGGTTAATATTTTACCTCTTGCCAAAAGATTCAATTATTTACTTACCTTATTGCCTGAGAGTCAGAACCTTGGTTAATAATATATTTTTTTGTTTTCAACGATTGCTACTAAAAAGTTGTTATGTGAGGAAAATGTTCATATAGAACGCCATAGATATTTTCGAAAAATTAGTCTTATTTTAAATTTCCTTTAAAAGAAAGATACGTAATCTACAAATAATTAAACTTTATTAGAAAATACACAATACAAAACATAATTACTCTTGAAACGAAATCAAATACTGCTTTTCTTATTTTGATGCTTTTTCGGCCTTAATTATCTCAGTGATCCCATCGTACATCTCCTTCAAACATTGAAATTCTGTTAAGCACAGCCTCCTTCTATTGGACAGATCATATATACCATGTGGAGACTCGGTATGATCTCCTGCAGCCCCTCTTATTTGAAGATGATACTTATCGGCTAATTCTTTAAATTTGTCCATATTTGTTGCCAGTTTTGGAGCCTTTATGTGTACCGATGCACGAATTGTTGTACCTAAAACATATACCGTTAATTAGTTATTACTACGAAGTACTAGCTAAGACCAATACTGCAGAGGATGACTTCTTAATTCTCACAATAATTGTATCGTAAAGTGTATTGTCGGCACAGGCTCTCATTCCTTTGCAAATTCAGGTAAAATTTTAGATATTTCATTCGAAATGAACCTAAATAGCCAGTTTAAATTGTGTCTTTAGTTGCAGTACATGCGGTTATTTCGTATTTCATTTGCTACCGTATAAAATAATAATTATTTAAAAATGTGGCGTCCTTGGAGCTCTAGTGAGACTTGTGAAAGTGAAACAAAAAGTGCATCTATCCACAGATGCGAAAGAAATTATTAAGATCGTGTACAGGCAGGAACCTCAAACTGGCTGGAGAACACCGAAGTACAAAGTCTTGAGCTGATCAATGACAGTTTGTGACAAGAGAGGCTGCATTGCATTAGCAGGCAGGAATGTCAAACTGGTGAGAGTAGTTTGATTACGGGGTGTTACGCCACCGCCATTCCGAGTTGCCATGGGATGTGGTCCATCAAATCTCATCGTCCTCCTCCAGGCTGGAGAACACTGAAGCACAAATAAGTCTGGAGCTGATCAATGACAGTTTGTGACAAGAGAGGCTGCATTGTATTAGCAGGCAGAAACGTCAAACTGGTGAGAGCAGTTTGATTACGGGGAGTGACGCCCCCGCCATTCCGAGTTGCCACGGGATGTGGCCTATCAAATCCCATCGTCCTCCCCCAGACTGGAGAACACTGAAGCACAGAGTCTTGAGCTGATCAATGACAGTTTGTGACAAGAGGGGCTGCATTGTGTTAGCAGGCAGGAACGTCAAACCGGTGAGAGCAGTTTGATTACGGGGAGTGACGCCCCCGACATTCCGAGTTGCCACGGGATGTGACCCATCAAATGCCATCGTCCTCCTCCAGTCTGGAGAACACCGAAGTACAAAGTCTGGAGCTGATCAATGACAGTTTGTGACAAGAGGAACTGCATTGTATTAGCAGGCAGAAACGTCAAACTGGTGAGAGCAGCTTGATTACGGGGAGTGACGCCCCCGCCCTTCCGAGTTTGCCACGGGATGTGGCCCATCAAATGCCATCGTCCTCCTCCAGGCTGGAGAACACCGAAGTACAAAGACTGGAGCAGATCAATGACAGTTTGTAACAAGAGGGGCTGCATTTTATTAGCAGGCAGGAACGTCAAACACCAAAGTACAAAGTCTGGAGCTTATCACTGGGGACTGACCGAACAAACTCCATTCTTACCCCTGTCAGACTAGGGACCACCAGATGAATGAGTCTGAGGTCGATGCTTACAATGGAAGCGGCCCTAGATGGTAGATGCATACGCCTACTCGCATCGTCCGGTGAAAGACCACCCCACCAGAACTGGGAAGTGCTGAGTGTGTTTTCCGAATCATGCTCCGCTTTTGCGCTGGTGGTTCCGGGTTCCACAGTAGGAATATATGGACATGATGGTGCTTCCAGGATCGAAATATTCCGGAGGTAAACTCCCCGGCCATTCGGTTCTCCGGGTGTCGGGTGGTCCCGGGAGGCCGTCATTTCGCATTTCACAGACAGCAAAGATACCGAACCAATTTAGAATAGATTTCTGCAACATAAGAGGCCTAAATACAAACATAAATTCGATACACCAACATCTACAAGCAAATAGACCACACATACTAGTCCTTACAGAAATACAGGTATGTTCTACAACAACAGTAAACTACCCCTATCCTGGTTACGACTTACACACCCGATTTAGACATAAGTTCGGCATATGCCTTTTTGTCCGAAGCCACCTTTCATGTCACCGCGAAGAACACTCGAACCGAACAACCTTGACGTCATGTGGCTCAAGTTCACCGCCAAGGGATTAACCAAATAAATTTGGTTAATCCCTGTCTTTATCGCCCTCCGAGCGATAGAGTCTACCAAAGCTTTTTTACAACACTAGCTACCACTTTTGACTGAATACAGGTCGATCACCCCAATTCAGAAATAATCGTTCTGGGAGATTTCAATGCTCACAACACCAACTGGCTCAAACATCACAACAAGACCGACAACGAAGGTAGAGACGCTGAAGCATTTGCCATCAACTGCGGGCTTACTCAACTTGTAGAAGAACCAACTCGAATCTCAGAGAGGGGCTAATTCGCCGATCGCCGCCCTCCTGGATCTTTTTCTGACCACCAATCCTGACCAGTACACAATTGCAGTTGGTCCGCCATTAGGTACTTCCGACCACAAACTTATTACGTTATTTGTTATGTTGTGACTTCGTTCGATTCCGAGCATAGTAGGCCGAGCTGGAGGTGCTGAATCGTTATAAATCGGTCGTGTGAAAAAATTGAGGTGGGGATTTAACATTTCTAGGATGGAGACCCAACTTCTCCTATAGCCTCTGTTTTAAAAGGGTTTCTTGCGTACTGTTGCGTATCTGAAGCACTGTTGCCACTACTTCGCTGGGACTCTCGGTTGTAATAATTTTGCTAGTTCGAGAAATTATTATTATTATTATTATTATATGATTTTTATTTCGTTCGACATGCAGCGATGTATTGTGCTTTAAGTGAGATTTTTTGCACCCTCGTGACAGACAGTCGTCTTTCCAATGACCTGATCTAAGACAATTGCTACAAAGTTTATGCTTACGTATCTCGTTGTATTTTTCCTATATTGATAAGTTACTAAATTTAGGACAATGAAATATAAAATGAGCTAGCTTACAAATACAACAATTATTGCTATTTTTGTCATAATTATTTTCGGTTACCGGGAACGATACTCTTCGTGTTATTGGAAATTCTTTGTTTACCGGTTTCATGCAAGTTTTTCAGAGTTGCTAATTGAGCTTTTTATCGTGTTAACATTGGTAAATTCGTTCGTGACAGCCTCTAAGTATACGAGAATAATTCACCGCGACAATATCACACTCGTTTATAGGAAATAAATCATGGAAATTGCTTATATAAAAATTGGAACGTGCTCACCAATTTTCTTCAAGGTTACTACTCGTCCATGTTACTTCTTTCCATTTCACCTCGCTGTTTTCAATTGATTCTTTTCCGGTTCGAAGAGACCAAAATGTAGGAGTTACACACCCCTTGGGAATCGAATTCCCTTTTTAAATCGAAGGACCACCCTTAGCAGGGACGATTAAAGACTCTAATCACAACAAAAACTACATTTATTTTAGTTAAAAATGGGTACATTGCTTTCTTAACCTTTCGATTCTAAACTTCTTATTTCATAATACATCCTTCTCTCTCTATCCCCTTCCTCTCGGTTCCTCGAGTCGCCGCGCTGTCTGTTCAGGCGGGGTTGCCGTTTAGTTTCGACCTCTTTACTTTGAGGGCTGAACAGTGTTAACTAAGTATTTATACCTATGTAAAATGTAAATATTATAATGTGTTATATTATTATTGTGTTATATTTAATTTAATATAAAAAAATCGACCTTAGCCTGTTAAATTATTTCCTTCAAAAATAACAAAATTAAAAATAAACATTACTCGGGACCTGAACGGATTTCTGTTTGTCATTATAAACCTTACAGTTGTGGTTGAAGGGTTTTGCTGAAGTTTCATTTTTATAAGTTAGTGAGTTGTTTTTTTTATCTTTTTGGAGTTTTTAGTCGGTTTCTAATATTTCTGAATATACTTTATATCGCCCTCAATTC
The DNA here is from genome assembly GCA_016904865.1 of Pissodes strobi. Lineage (NCBI taxonomy): Eukaryota > Metazoa > Arthropoda > Insecta > Coleoptera > Curculionidae > Pissodes > Pissodes strobi. The sequence goes on along the minus strand of MU187379.1, from coordinate 16,766 downwards.
GATCTAAAATATATGAGACTAAAATTGCAGATTTGACGTGAAAAAGGCACAAACCTTCCTCTGTAAAATATTACATTTTATAAAAAAAAACTGAGATAAAGATAATTATTTCTATGTGAGAATATTTTTACCATTTTCTCCACCCCAGTCGTAATAATATATAGGACCGCTTCGAAGAACCATAGTTCAAATTGCACAAGTGCTAATTTAGTGGCCCTAAAGAAGCTTAAAAACTTAAAAAACTTGAGGAAGAAATATGCCCACGTTGTTACTAAATTAGCACTTGTGCAATTTATACCCTTGACCGAGTGGTCCTGGATAGAAATTGCATTTGAATATGACTGGTGTGGAGAAAAAACTCAAAAATTTGTCTCACTAACATGAATCTTCCACAATAATATTTTACTCGATAAATGTACTATAAGAAGTGGAAACTACTCAAGCTGGTAAATAAAAGTAATGCATTTTGCGAAATCTTGTTAATTTCGAAAATAAGAAAAGGTTTTTATCAGTGTTAGTCAAATTAGAATAATACATGTGCAGTAGTGCGTATGTCTCCAAATGTGTTCATCTGGATAGAGATTCTGGTAAATGCTAAAGGGCAAGGGTCTCGGTCTGTGTAACATATCCCAGAGGCACTATTGGGTTCAAGTTGTCTTGAATCTGTGATTCAAATTTGGTGTTCTTGCCGAAAACCACTAGGCATGGCCGCAGTGTGTGGTCCTTTGTTATCTTGCGAAGAAGAATTTGAGACACACACAGTATGCAACATAGAAATGTTTTCTTGCCGGATTATATATCAACGTAGGTATCGTTGGGTATTCAAATAAGAAACTAAAAGATCTGTTCTTTCATGGTAGAGTGATTTCGCTTCAGATTATTACAGAACCACTTCCAAAGCACTCGGTTTCTTGAATGGGAGCAGGCGAGTAGCACTTAGATTTACCTCTATATTCAAATACTCGGCCATAGCAACGAGCAAATCAAAACTTTGACTGCAAAAAAGACTATGTCGACTAGTAGACCTTATCCAGGGATATATGTGCGGATATAGTTATTTTCCTAACTGCGTGCGGAAAGTATAACTTATACGTGGGCAAGGGTTAACTTGGCGCAGGCTCGTAGAAAAAAAATTAAATTTCTAAGCCAAGAAAACTTAACTAGAAAGCAGTGGTATTTTAAAGCTTTTTATTTACAACGACTTGATGACTGTTGAGACCATTTACAATTAAACCAATATTACTCTCAACGTAAACATACGTTGTTTAATATTTCGCCACTTATTGTGTAGCCATTTAGGTAAACCATTTCTAATTCTAAGTCTTCTAGATAAATCAAAAATACCTACACATGTGCGGTTATTTCCTTTTGTCCGCCATTTGAAATATTAATCTTAGTATGGAAGTAATTACATAGTAGGATTGTTAAATTTATTTTACCGAATTATTCATGAACTATTTGTTTTATTAATTGCGCTACAGCTGCTGTGTGGGGATCCGGTGAACGATCGGCTTGAACTTTAACTATCACGTGTTATATATGTAATATCACTGTTTAAACATGGAAGCTCGCAAATATTGTGTTATTAGTTTTAAAAAAATACATAACGGTGTGTGCTTAAGACCACATGACAGAAGTAAATATTTCAACATTGTGAGAGCATTATGAAATACAAGAATTTTTTTGTATTGAATATTTTAAAATTACTTGCCACAATTTCCATGCTAAAAGTAACATTTTACCTCCAAATCTGCAATAAAATCCATTGGAAACTGCCTTTAATCACCCAAAAATTTTCACATTTTTCTATCCTGACCCATTTTTCTAGTTTTCAATGAGATTTCAGGTAATTAAATGTATACATCTACATATTTTAACTAAAACGTCATTTCAAAATATGAAAAGACTAATTCCTTCAAATTTCCCATCATGCTCCAAAGGCAAAGCTATTTAATTACTGGTAAAATTGCCAACATATTGGAAATATTTTGCTATTTTCTACATGTTTCAATTTGACTTTGATTTTGCTGTATTTTCCGATTTCGTACATATCTCCAGGTTTCCGAATCTAAGATCGATTTCGCTTAAAGCATATTTTTCAAACTTAAAATAAAAAAAAACCACAAATAATTACACATTTTCAATCGGATTCAGTTAGATATAAAACCATTTAGAACTCATCATTGAGAGTATAAACAATGGCAACGGTAACAGTAAGTCAGTCGACACTGCCGTATTTTCTTTTAGCTCTCATGGGTGGTAATCCGACAATTTTTAACAAAGACGAGGTGAAAGGGAATATAAATACTGACAATTTTGATGGTTCCGCCACAGTTCCAGGATGGGTACTTGCCCAAGCAGCTGGGGCTGGTTTTGGGTACATCCCGACTAATAATTGGTTGTATTGTATGAGGATGATTCTCTGCCATCTTCGATTAAAAGGGATTCTGACTGGTACGAAATTAGCATCGATTTAACTTCGTTTGACCTCGATCGGTTGAAAGTTAAAATTTTGGATTATCAGGCTATTCGAGTTGAGACCAAACAAAAATATATAAACAGGTATGGTGTATCTACTTCGAGAACTGTAACCAGAAGGTTCCCAGTGCCCAGGACATATAATGTTTACAAGTTGAACGCCAGAACAAACAGTGATGGTATCTTGACTATTAGCATTCCAAACAAAGATGGTAATGCCGTCACAATTTCGAGAAATGATGGATATTTCAGAGTAGAATATAAAAAATAATTATTCACTTATTATATTTAATATTATTTAAAATAAATGTTTGTTTCTTCACCCCTTTACATTGAAGCTTTTCAATGACGTCGTTTATCTGCAAGGTTGAATATCTACCTAGTTCAAAATAAAATATTTACGCTTTTAGAATTTCAGGATATAGTTCATATAACATTTCTACCATACTTTAAATACAATTTTCTTAAGACACGTTATTTTATATTAGTTTAACTGATATATTTTCCTATTTTGACTTGACTTGATCGTACCAAATAGGGTACATTTAATGTACTCTTTTTTTACACATAAATATCAAGCAGTTTATGACGAGGGTTAAAATATTTTGTATTTAACAACAATTGATTAATAAATTTGATTTTGAATTAAAAGCAAAGGCTAAAGAAGTCATGTTACAAGACTTACAAGCATTTCATTGTAAAGAAAACTGCAGTTTAAAGTAAATTGTTTAGAGAAAATGTCATTAGTAGGTACTGACTTTCATTTCCTTTATCAAAATAATGAACTAAGTAACTCATAGTATCGGATATCAATCGCTATTAGTAGAATAAAAAAATGTCAATTCTAAAGAATACTGGAACACCGCACTAAGAACAACGTGCATTTCCAGTCATAAACGGTTTGAGATTTGATATAATTGATATTTTTCAAATGACAGTATAAATATTGCAATAGAAAAAAAATGAAAGAGAGTTTTTAGCAACTTTTAGCTCCTTCTGATTTAGGTCCATTAGTCACGCTTTATAAATATGAAACTTACCTAAATTAGTAGGACAAAAGGTCAAATATCCAAATCTCTCGCTTGTAACGAAGCTAATTTTCTTTTGTATTTCAGTAACAGCCGCTACCAATCTCTTAAAAACTTCTCCCACATTGCCACCTGGTTGCATACACATTATCCTGAGATGATCTTCCTCGCAGATCCACACTAAGAACGTTTTATTTTGGTTGAAGAAAATTCCTCTACCGGTTGGCCAAAATCTGCACGCGTTAGCTGATTGCAGGAAACGGTCCCCTTCTTTGAATAAATAATGGTCGCCTATTAATTTCTCTTGGAGTTCCTTTGGCATACCTATTAGACCATAGACGTATAAAAATATATCTATGTATTAGACATATTACATTACTTGAGAGACGCACATAATTGCAAGATAATAATGAAAACAGATTTAGAAGATTTAGAAACTACGGTCAGATTAATTAATTAAAAAGAGAGGTGCAGCAATGAATAAACTAAATAAAAATTAGTAACTAAAATAATAAATAATTATTGTGGGTCATTACGAGATAGTAGAAGCATAGGCCAGGTAATTTATTTATACACTGTTTTATTACAAGCATGTGATACTCATATTTTTTTATGGCAGTGGCACACACACACTAAAGGAAATCCTATGTCACTCGACGAGCGGTGTGTGTGCGAAGATATTGATTGACACGGTTCTTAAACAGTTGTAGGTTGTAATTAGGGGGAAACAGATGCCCTGGAAGTTAGTTTCACAAATATGCAGTGCGCCAGACAAAGGTGTCCTTGTAAAGCGACGTTTTAGGTGTTTCCAGTTCTACGATGAACGGTTGCGCCCTAGCCGCCTGTCGTGACTGTTTCACAGGTACTGCTGTGGGCGGGATGAAGCGGGCCGAATCCTGGGAACATCTGCCGGGAAAATATCTATTAAACAGGTAAATCTCGGCCACATGTCTGCGGTGTTCCAGACTATCCAGATCCTGAGTGGCCGACGAGGCGCACATCTCTCTTCCGAATGGAATCCAGCAGCTTTAGGGTGTTCTTAGATGCGGCACCCCAGATGTGTTAGCAATACTCTAAGCACGGTCTTATTTGCGCTTTGTAGGACAAGAGTAACTGCTGCGGTGTGTATAGCCCTTTGTTGCGAAATAGCGCCAGGACCTATTGCTGTTGACCGAGACACCCAGTAGTCCAATTGAAGAGGATGAAGGAATGGTAGAACCTGCCATAATGATGTCAGGGCACGCTGCATTGGCTCTCTTGGTAAACGTGGCTGCTGGAGCTTTTGCAGCATTAAATTGGACCAAATTCCTGTCGCTCCAAGTTCGAACCTTCTCCAGATCTTGATTAATTGTTGCAATCTGCTCCTGTCTGCAATGATAAGCCTAAGTCGCTGGTAAAGGTTTTCTGATCTAAATTGGGAGACAAGGGTACTGTCATCTGCAAAACTGTAGACAGGATTATTGGTTTCGGTTAACAGGTCATTGATATAAATGAGAAACAGAGTTGGTGACAGTATTGCGCCCTGCGACCCTCCCGCAAATATGGTGAATGTGTCTGAGATGTGTCCATCAACTGCAACATGCAGAGATCGGCCTTTTGCGTATCTAGCTCTTTGAGTGTGTTACGAATATCACGGTGGTGAAACTTAACTTCTGCCATGGTAGTGTTGATGTTTGATGTGATGGGGAAATCCTTCCTTGGGGGACGTTTAAGGTAAAGTGCGATGAAAACATTTCGGTGAGTATGTTGTATGTTTGCTATTTCCTTAGCTGTAGTCGCCGTGACGCCGCGTTCGTCCGTCAAAGATGGGAGACGTTTTTGTAACGTTATTACTTACTGCGTTTGCTACCGAACAGAAATTCCTAGAGCCACTGGGGCATTGCAAAAGTTTATTCCTGCTCCTTTGATTGTGTTTGTCCTTAGTTTCGTCAATCATTCGTTTGCATTCGTTTCTCGCTTCGGCAAAATAATTACCACCTTCAGTGGTCTGATTTTGCTGTCAGTACTTGTACGCTTGCTGTTTCCTACCTACGGCTCCTTCGCATCTTCTGAACTTGATGGAATTTGGGATGTGTGCTTCCATTACTGAGGCGATTACTTTCGTAATCTCTTCACAATAGAGCGACAGGTCGTCAGTGCCAAAGCAGGCATCGAACCAAGGAAAATCTAGGTAGAACTCTCTTAGATCCTCCCAGTCTCAGTTTGCAGAATTATAATGCCAGATTTAATGAGGCAATGGTGGATCCTTCTGTAAGAGTGGCAGGTCGCAAATCGTTGTAGTAAGTTTGTGGTCGGAAGTACCTAATGGCGGACCAACTGTAATTATATACTGATCAGGATTTGTGGTTAGAAAAAGATCCAGGAGGGTGGCAAATTTGCCCCTCTCTGAGATCCGAGTTGGTTCGTATACAAGTTGAGTAAGCCCGCAGCTGATTGCTAATGCTTCAGCTTCTCTACATTCGTTGTCGGTCTTGTTGTAATTTTTGAGCCACTTGGTGTTATGGGTATTGAAATCTCCCAGAACGATTATTTCTGAATTGGGGTGGTCGATCTATATTGAATCAAATGTGGTAGCTAGTATTGTAAAAAAGCATTGGTAGACTCGATCGCTCGGAGGGCGATAGAGACAGCATATGAACTTGGCTGATCACTTGGCAGTAAACTTAAGCCACATGAAGTCAAGGTTGTTCAGTTCAGTATATGAACAGACAGCATATGAATTTGGTTAATCCCTTGGCAGTGAACTTGGGCCACATGACGTCTAGGTTGTTCGGGTCGAGTGTTTCCTCGCGGTCACTCGAAAAGTCGTTTCGGATAAAAATGCATATTCCGGACTTATATTATATTGCTCTGGCTCAAAATTGATTCTAGATTTGAAGAATTTTTTCTGTGGCATCACTATTCTGTGAAAAAGTCTTGAGCCAATTTGGGTTAGCGTTAGGGTATTTATTTTTGACCGAATCAGAAATGCAATGGGCCTTGAAAACGAATGTGGCTGGAATTAACCACATTAAGCATTGAGTTATTTGATAGTTAATCTAACACAGCCCACACTGATATATTTCTTTCCAAAATAACTGAAAAACCTTGGAATTCTTTAGAATCATAAGTTTTCCATGGTTGCATGTGATTTGAAAACGGATTAAAAGTTTTTTATGATATTTTGAAGACTGTTTTTTTTTTAGATTTCGTATGAGCTAATCCACAATACTCAAAATCAATTGTTTTTGAATACGGGGAATACACTGAAGAAGTATAAAATGGTATTCTTAATAATCATTTTTCGCAATACAGCATTAGGGAGACTAAAGTCTAAACTGATATCTTGTCATTTTCGGCAGTATTGTAATAACATACTACTTTTTATGACAAAAATGTATCAAAAGAGATTTTTTTACATAAATTAAAGAATGTTTTAATATCGATTATGCTGTTAGCTTCATTCGTAGCGAAACCAAATTTTACTGAATATTTTATGTAAACTTTGCCCATACTTACAATCAATCCTTAGAAAACTGACTTTCCGGGAAATCCTGAAGCATACACACAGGGACCTGAAATGTGTGCATTCCCTAACCTGCAACCTACTTTTAATTATTAGTCTGATTTTTATATGTCCTTGCAAGCTGTTTCATATTCACTTTATATACATATGTAAAATATTACTGAGGTCTATACTTTATAAACATGTTAGCGGTACGTGATACCTTCCTCCGTACCTCCTTTCTTCATTTATCGACGCTCCACTCCCGGAAAGTCAGGATGGACGAGTGGCGAGGCGCGAGGCGAACTGCGCAAGGCAGTCTTAGGCTGGTCGCGAGACAAGCCGTATAATTAATATTGGTGTAATCAAGACGAATACATATTTTTGGTGAATTAGAACTTTTATTGGGGTTAAATAACCCTATCTTTAACATCAGAAGTGGGATTGTTCCGTGTCCAGTGCCGTAAAGACAATATCTCGGATAATACGAAGAATTAACGGGAAAAGTGCCGCCTAAAAAATGGCCGAAGAATGTAGGGCAAATGGTGTCTCGCCGTACGTTGAAACAACTCTGGACGAAGCATGAAGCATCACCAAATATCCAGCCTAATTCTGAACTCATCGAGAAAAGGTGCAGTAAGAAACTTTAATTAATTTAATGGCTGCCCAACAACAGCAAACTGCTTAGTTAGCGAAACAAACAAAGGTGGCGATGGTCGATGATGTCATCATCACTTTCTCAGTCAATGCCAGGCGTCAACGCCCAACATTTCCGTAGCAGATGGATCAAGAACGCAAGTGTCAACATCCTAAGCAGCATTCAAATTAACCAGCTACGATCCTGACAACAGCACATACGCAATCCACGCGTGGTTAGAAGATGCTACGAAATTAAAAGAAGAATGCGCACAGTTTTCAATTTAATGAGGGCGCACCTAAAGTGTTAGAGTGTTACATCAGAGAACAAATCCGAGATTATTGCCGGCTCAGCATTTTCTAGCAAACGTGACGCCGCTGAACGATAACTTCGTCGATCCAGACAAGGCGGTTGCAGAGGCTCAAGTACGTTTGAAAAATAGTACCAGGGCTGTCGAAGATTCTCAGCTGGCCGACAGGGGCGGAGGCAAGTTTGTGCAGTTGAGGTACTACCCAATTCCAATGAGAAACATGCGCTACACAGGCAAGGACGGCGGATCACTGTTAGTTGCCGCTCATGAGCAACTACGTCTATGGCCTATCACCAAATAAATATGTGAGTAACGTTTTGGTTACTTTGCTTTATCATGATTGATGCCAGTTTCTTCTTATTCAAAGTTTTAAAATAAATAATTTAGCGAGAAGAAAGTTTAGTTTTAAAAAAGATACTGCAAATTTGGTTTGCTGGTAAAATAGTGGCAATTCCACTATAAGAATGGTAAGATTTAAAGGCAAAAGCAAAATACATGGTTCTCAGACAAACATGCGTGTGCAGTAAACAAACGAGTAGTAAATACGCTATAAATAATTTTGTACAGTCACTTCCATTATGTACCAAAAATAAATTTAGAATAATGTCAATCTCATTATTTGGTAAGAAAAGTAATAATGGCAACTCCATTATTTGTTTAAATAAAGTAATAGTGGCAATCCCATTATTTGTTTAAATAATCTCTTTGTACTGTAGGTAGTGCCAAGACCGCCAAGTCGACCTTACGTTACGTAATACTTTTGAATACTATGTTGAGAAAGTCATTAAATGGTAATAAAGTAAATAATTGGAATGTTGAATCAGTCCTATGACGGTATTGCTGTTTTGTATCTTAAAGTTGCAGAGTCGTGAAGATAAGATGTGTCGCAGGAACGCCCCTGTTAGAGTAATATCCGACCAGCCCTCGTATGTGTCGCATGGGATCACGCATGGCGGAGTGTTGAGAGAGCAAGGCGCATGCCAGTAGGGACTAGGGACTAGGAAGCATGACGGGCGCAAGAAAAGGAACTCTGACCGGCTACGGCCAAGAATCGTAAACTCTAATTTACGATAGTTTACGACTCTTGGGCTACGGCTACGACTGGAGGTCGGCTATTGCGAGATGTTTGTATAATCGAGATATCACTCGATCGTTAATTTTAATGAATCGATCATGAAATTAGTAGTCGAATGATCAACTACTTATGGATAAAGATTCTTGACAATTTGGTGAACTATGATGAATGTGGACTATCGAGAGATGTCTCGATGAATGATGAATAATCTAAATTTCACTGATTCGCTCGAGAAATGCAACCGTCGAGATACGAGATATATGATTTAGTATTAGTAGTTACGATATACGCAACTAGTTTGTTTTATTTAAGCATTTCGACCGACTGCGTCGTCAGGGTCGTGCACGTTAAAAGTAACTGCTAATATTAAAGTTAAAGCGTTTAGGGCTGATGTAAGTTGTTTGGAATTATAGTTTTGACGGTTCTCGTATTTTAACTTAATTGAGAACGAATGCTAGGTACAAATTATAGAGGATGTTGCCTCTAATACAAAACTGATGTAATAATTGTTGCATTTGTAATGTCATAGTGACACACTTATGATTTTGTTGGATTGAATTGATTTACTGGTTCAGTTGTTGATTCATTTCAATATTTGATTATTCATTTAAATGATTGTCATACAATATAATGTTTAGCAAATACAAAACGAGGTAGGTAATAGATTTGCCTACAATAATTGTTGCATTTGTAATGCCATGGTGATAGTACACTTATGATTTTGTTGAACTGAATTGATTTACTAGTTCACTTGTTGATTCATTTGAATAGTTGATTATTTATTTAAATGATTGCCAAACAATATAAAGTTTAGCAACTACAAAACGAGGTATGTAGGTAATAGATTTGCCTAAAATAATTGTTGCATTTGTAATGTCATGGTGATAGTACACTTATGATTTTGTTGAATTGAATTGAGCTACTGGTTCAGTTGTTCATTCATTTGAATATTGTATTATTTATTTTTGCCATACAATATACGGTTTAGCAAAATAAATAGATTTGTGGTTATGGTGAACAGAAGTAAGAATTAAAAGAGAAGGATAGTGGCGATCCCACTATGAAGGAAAATTTGACACCAATACCTATATAAGATGTAAAACTGGGTTAGTTTGGGTAGAAGTTGTAGTAGTAGTAGTAGTTGGGTGGAGCAGACCTAGAGGAAAATAGGTGGCAGTACTAACTAAAATGTAAAGAACGCTAGTGGCGATCCCACTAGACGTGAGGGGCAAGTGGCGATCCCACGCTGCTTAGGTAAATGGATTAGTGGCGATCCCACAAGGCCTAGATGAAAGTAGGTAGCAGCATTACCTAAAATGTAAAGAACGTTAGTGGCGATCCCACTATACGTGGGGGGCAAGTGGCGATCCCATTCTGCTTAGGTAATGAACTCACTGTTTTATGTTTTATGATTAAAAGTTAAGTACAGGTCA
>MU187378.1:44538-75575 GCA_016904865.1 Pissodes strobi | reverse complement strand
GCCTTTTACTTAAGCCCAGACCAGGTTCTGGACCGACGAGGTGGCTCGTTGAGCCTTGTCTTGCCAATTCATCGGGCCGTTCGTTGCCCTCGATGCCACTGTGCCCTGGAACCCATCTGAGTCTTACTTCCTTGTGCACAGCCAATCTGTCTAGGGCGTCTCTACATTCCTGAACTAGCTTACAGCTTGCCCTGGGTTTTTGGTTCGCCCTGAGAGCGGCTTGACTGTCCGAGTAAATATATATACTCTCTACACCTTCTGTTACTTCCGCCTTGTTTGCTACTTCCAAAATAGCAAACACCTCCGCCTGGAAAACAGTGGCATATCTCCCCAGCGAAGTGCTTTCTCCTGATTTAGTGTTGTCTAGGTATACACCGGCTCCGGATGACTGTGTATTAGCCATCCATGAGCCGTCAGTGTACCATGCGTGTGCGCCGCTCGGCGTACGTACCTGGCCTGACAGCCACTCTTCCCTTGATGGAAATTCCACTTGGAAATTCCTTCTCAGTCTTAATCTGCCATCTGGAATATTGCCTTTGGTCGCAATGATGGGTAGATCCCTACTCATTTTGGCGGCAATAGTCGTATGGCCTTTCCCTGTGTAGTCCGTTCGCCATAGGCCACTGTCGATAATCCTTTTGTGAGCCGCCATTGCCTCTCTCTCAATCCAGATCGGGAGGTCCGGCAGCCCCAGGATGATGTTCAGTGCTGCTCCGGGAGTTGTTCTCAATGCTCCGGTAATACCCAAACAAGCCAGTTTGCAGTCTGGCCAGTTTCTGGGCATTAGTGGCTCTGGCCACCGCTGGCCACCAGACGACCCATGCACTATACCATTTTTCCGAATAACACCTTTTTGAGACCTGTGACTTAAGTATGATCGAAACCAGTCTAGAGCGCATCCCCTGATTCCATACACATTTAGCCTTTGTAACAGGAAGCCTCTATCTAAACAATCAAAGCCTTTTGATAATTCCAAAAATATGCCCAGTCCCATATCACCCCTCTCCAAATATCTCAAAACAGCCTGTGTAAACTAGAAAACTGCTGTTTGTGTAGATCTGCTGGAGAGATAACCATGCTGACTCTCACGAATAATGTCACATTCCGTCAAAAATTCCATTAATCTATTACACATGGCATGTTCAAAAACTTGGAAAATCCAGGAAGCAGACTAATGGGCCTAACATCAAAGGAATTTATGTCTCCTTTTTCCTTATACAAAGGCCTAATTGCAGCTAATTTCAATGATTCAGGAAATTTACCCTCTCTGAGTGAATTATTAAGAATGTAACAAAGGACTGCAGTTATTGCCGGAATTACCTGCCGAATAAGACTTGTTGGAATTTCATCATCCTCCGAACTATGTTTGTTTTTTATCTTATTTTTTATTTCCAAAAGTTCTTCTTTTGTGACAGGTTTTAATAAAATGTATCTTGGGTTTTCAAACTTGGTATAACTGTTTTCATTATAAGGCATATCTTTTATTAAAGCAGGAATTAATTCAATCAAGTGGCTATTGTAATTATTGGATATTTCTTCGGGATTTCCAGCAATCATGCAATCATTTTCCCCAGTGGTATTATTTGATATTTATCTGTAAATTGTCCACATACACCTATTCTTATTGTCAGATTTTTTAATACGATGTTCACTAACCCAAACTAACCCAAACTATGTGCATATAATGCATATGATTAGAATAAAGGAATATAATGTAGTATAATCTACCCGGGTCGGTTCAACATAGTTGAATGAGGTAAGTAAAGTTGTGCTTTGTCTTTATTTTGCCAATGACCCTCAAAATAGATTAAAAAGAAAACCAATCCCTACGTTGTGTTATTATTATATCTTGCACAACTTTTCTTACTCATAATGCGCTCGACGGTAACAAAATTAGGGAAATTTGAGGGAAAGATGCGTCATGTAAATTAAATCACAGATTCCTAATACGGCTAATTTATTAAAGAAAACGTGCCAAATTATTAGAGAAAAACGTGCCGGACTCAGCCTGGAATTCACGAGGGGAAAGAGTACGGCAGAGAAACCCTCAATCTAAATTCCTAAACCGAATTATGCTGTATAACATTTATTAGTATAATAAAAATTAAATTACTGTTTCCCGTACCACAATTCGTTGTTCCACACTTGTAACAATACATTTAAAACTGAAGAGTCGGGAATCGAACCCGAATCTCCCGCGTGTCAGGCGGATGTGATAATCACTACACTACTGAAGAGTGGTGTTAGTTAGCCAGACGCCGCTGGAAGGTACTGAGGTTCTGGTTGCGGAGGCTACTCAGCTAAAGTTGAAATTAGAGCCAATATTTCTAGAATGATCATACTAAAACTAAAATTCCAGTACGAAAAGACAGCAAACAATACATTTTTGTTCATTTAAAGCAGAGTTAATCACAGCCTAAAACGATTTAATTTAAAAAAATACATAGGTTATGTCATCAAATATGAATTATACATGAGAATAAAAGAAATACTTGCACAAATTAAGTTAATAACAATATTATAAATTTCATTTTACCAACCTGTAATGATAAGTTTTAACACAGAAGCAAAACAATTCACCCAAAATAAATGGTACACTGCCCCGGCTTTTGACTATCTATCTCCGTTCTCAAGCGATACGCTTTCGGACCTTCTCCAAAGAACCTCGTAAAACCCGATTATGACTTATTTTTCTCTTTTTTCTTTCTTTACATCTATTTTATATAGGGTGTCTCAAAACTGAATATATGAAATAATATTTTAAATAGGCGGGTTACCTCAATAATAATATGTCCATAAGTAGGTTAGCACTTGTGTTGGGCACAATAAGACACGCTGTCAAAATATTGACACACCGAAGGTAGAATAAGCAAAACAAAAGAAAAAAAAAACGTCATAAGAAAATTGATATACAAAAAGCTATTAAACAGAGGTAGACTGGAGAATCACACTTAATCAGTAATAATTATAGCAAGAGAAAGATTATAATGAGAAGCTTCAATAATTTTTCTTATTTCTTAAATTCTCGGTCAATAAATTATAGCATTTAGGACCAAGAAATGTGACAAAACTCTTACTATAATTGAAATTTACTTGTGAGCATCTGAATAGTTTATTCGTAACAAAGTCTAGTCACGATTTTATGGTAAATATAACTCTCACAAAGAGAACACTTATACATAAAGACACATAGGGAGAGGAAATAAAAAGTCTAACATCGGAAACTCTATCTTGGTATATAAGTCTGGTAGGGTACTTCTATTTTTCTTTCAAAATATTTTTTTGTAAATACAATTCTGGACCACATTTTTTAGAGCGTTTAAAGAATTCGATTATAACGCGCCTCAAACCAAAATAGCATATCTAAGCAATAACTGGTCAATCAAAAGTAAAAATGTTCCCTTAGTATATTCCTGGTTTGATAGAGCTTATATATTAACTTTCTAATTCTTTTACATAAGTATGTGATGCGACAATCCCACTTTAGATTTTGAGCAAGCATTATTCCCAGATACTTTATATCCAGCTCGTTTCATAAATTATATCAGTGAAGCCATCGGTCTTTATAGAGTAAATTGAGGACCATTTACATTAGTCAATATGCTTTAGTGTCATAAGAGGAACTTGTTGAGAAAGCTTTAAAAAGAGAAAAAAACGTCAAAATATATATAAATACAACATAATAACTGCAAGTAATGAGCTATGCAATGCAATGACATTAACAATTTTTAGTCACTACCCAAATCTAGAATGAATGTCAAAAACAATTTAAAACAACAAACATATAAAATACTAAAAATAGATATTAAGAGCAAAAAGAAAGGGAAAGAACAATACAGTTAAAATCTATCTAATAAAAAGTCAGTAACTTCATAATAGCCCCTTGCAACTAGCAATCTTTTAACTTTTTTCCGGAAGAACCTTTCATTTTCAATCTGTTTCATATCTGCTGGAAGATTATTAAGTAACTTTTTGCTATCAAATATAAATGACCTTTTTACCAATGAACTTGTCGGTATAGGTAAGAGCACATCATTAGCCCGTCTGTTGCTGTATTCATGTCGGCTTGTTGAATTGACTTTCCTATATTTTTTATGAATTAGGCAGACTGATTCCAATATAAACAGGGAAGGGAGAGTAAGGATTTTGTGACTAATAAAAAGCTCCTTGCATGAGTATCTAATACTGATATTGCAATGACATCTGATCGCCTTCTTTTGCAAAATAAAAACACTAGTAAATAGATGCTTAGTACATGCACCTTAGAAACACAAACCATATCTTAGGTGTGACTCTATTAATGAAAAGTAAGCGTTTCTAGCAATACCAACAATCAACCTCCCTTGCTACGACTTTAAGAGCATAACAGTTTGATGCCAACTTGTTACATAATGTTCTAACATGACTGTCAAATTTTAATCTGTTGTCTATGCATAATCACAAAAATTTATTTTCACTTAAATTATTTAGAAGTTTATTATCCAAATAATCGTTATTTATTCATGACAGTGGTTTTTGAAACACTTAAAGTTAATTTGTGACAGTCACACCATTCTTTAATTTCAACAATATCCCTATTAACTTGGGCATTTAGATCTGTAACATTTGCGGCATGTCATAAAACTGTTCCATCATCTGCAAATTGAACAAACTTGCCAGATATATTAAGCCTTGCCATATCATTTATGTAAATTAAGAACACTAACACTGATCCCTTGGGAACACCATGGGATACTGATTGCTCATTTGATAAGATACCATCCAGTGAAACACTCTGCTTCCAATGCTCTAAATAGGTCTTAAACCTTTCAAGAGTTTGCCCTCTGAACCCATACCCGTTTAGTTTCCACGGCAGTATTCCGTGATCAACACAATCAAATGCTTTCGTCAAATCACAAAAAACTGCTGCAGCCATTTCCCCATTGTTTAGACCCAGAAAGAGGCACTCAAGAAATGAAAAAAATGGCATCTGATGTCCCTTTACCACTCTGAAAGCCAAACTGCTGATTTCCAATGATTCCCCTCTCGGTTAAATAGGGCACAAGTCGACTATTTACTAGTTTTTCAACATAGTTAGAAGGAGATTCTGGATCACCCCTTTTAAACAAAGGAATAATTCTAGCTATTTTAAGGCAATCAGGGAATATACCTGAATTAAAGGAGTGATTAATGGCATCCACCAAAACTTCCAGTGCTGTATCAGACAAACTCAAAAAACACTTTATAGTTATCCCATCATATCCAGAAGAATTCTTCCTTATATCCCTCAGAGTAGATTTAAGCTCTGCAATATTGACAGGTAGAAAAAAGAATGAATCCGGACCAGCGCAGCGTGACAATCAAAAAATCGTTTATAATTTAAGTTTACTCCCTGTATTTTATTTGCTAAGTCTCTACCCTTTGTACAGGGTGGCTCGATTTCGTGTCTATGTATGGGGAACTCGAAAACCGTAAGAGATACAATGTCGGTCAAATTAAGGCACCATTGCGCATTTAGGTGCCTAGCAATATGCCGTTTAGAAAGTTTTGAAATTCCGAGTATTTCCGGAGATATCCGGTAAAAACCGAAATTTTGAAAATTCGTTTTATTTTTTTCCTGGGCTTATTTAAAAACGGATTTTAAATTGAATTGCACTTTTGCCTTGCCACTTTTTCCGCTCTATACGCTAAATACGAACTTTAATTTTTTTATCGTTTTTCAGATGGTATTGGCGTTATTAATATGACTATGTGTTTTTATTTATTTTTTTATTTTTTTTTATTTTATTTTTTATTATTACTTTTTAAATTATATATTTTGCTTTGGCGTAATTTTAAATAGTTTAAAGTAGGCACTTTTGAAATTTTTATATTCTATAAACATATTTTATTTTGTTTTTGTATTAAGTGGAAAATTGGAGCGTATTAAAAATAAAATATAGTAAAATTATTTCTTACGAGAATATGGCCATGAACTATTACTGAAACAAGTTGCTTACTGCAAAGATAAAATATTCCCAACTTTTAATCAATTAAAAAATTTATTTAATAGAGAACATTAACAATTTATAATCATACTACGTGATACTATAGGAACTTTGATGGAAAAACACCTATTGGAATTTTGCTTATAAATAAAATGTACTAAGCAACTTGTTTGAGTAATAGTTCATAACCATATTCTCGTAAAAAATAATTTTATCATTTTTAATTTTTAATACGGGATCCAATTTTCCATTTAATGCAAAAAACAAATAAAATATTTTTATAGAATATGAAAATTTCAAAAGTACCTACGTTAAATTATTTAAAATCACGCCAAAGCAAAATATATAAAATAAATATAATAAAAAAATAATAAACATTAAAAAAAAAATAAAAACACATATCATATTAATAACACCAATACCATCTGAAAAACGATAAAAAAAATTAAAGTTCGTATTTAAAAAAAGAAAGTTAATGATGATTCCTTGAAGACGAAACGTCGGATTTCAAACTGGATATCATCATTGGATAGAGCGGAAAAAGTGGCAATGCAAAAGTGCAATTAGATTTGAAATCCGTTTTTAAATCAGCCCAGCAAAAAATAAAACGATTTTTCAAAATTTAGGTTTTTTCCGGATATCTCCGTAAATACTCGGAATTTTAAAACTTTCTAAACGGCATATCGTTAGGCACTTAAATGCGCAATTTTGCCTTAATTTGACGGACACTGTATCTCTTACGGTTTTCGAGTTCCCCATACATAGACACGAATTCGAGCCACCCTGTACAGTAAAAGTCATTCAGCTTATTAAGTTCAATGATATTGTTTACATTGCTTTGTTGAATAAATAGATTTTATCCTCCCTGTTTAATCCCTTAGTTCATTGACTATCCTCCAAGCCTCCCTTTGAATATTATTTGAATCACTCAACCTTTTTTTTGAAGTAAATTTGCTTGGCACTCCTAATGGTAGCTCTATATACTGCTCTATATTTGTTAAAATAATGAAGAAAAAGATGATTATGTATAAAATATTTTCGAATAAAATGCAATAACCTGATATTCCTTGCAGAAATCCTAATACCCTTGATAATCCAATTTTTTTTTTTCTTTAAAGTGCTTATTGGAAAAGCACTTTTAAAATTATCGTACATAGTTTTATGAAAAAATTCTAGGGGATTGGAGGTAGTCAAAATGTGCTGCCAGTTTGTTGATTGGCATAGTTGCAAGAATCTACCATAATTATTTTTGCTAAAAACTCTACCCCTCCTTCTGCCCCTCGCTTCGTTAGATTCTTTTGTCCTACTTTAAAGTGACATGCAAAGGCTTCGTGATCTGAAAGCCCAGAATTTACAAGTTTACACTCAAAATCATCCCTATCTATATTAAATTTGTACATACATAATCAATTTGAGTGGCAGAATGAGCATTTATTCTAGTTGGATTTTCCACCGTTATACGTATATCATAAGACAACAAAAGACAACTTAGTAAATGTGTATTATTATTTTGCTATGTCCAATCAGTGCCGGTTTAACCATTAGGCGGACTAGGCGGCCGCCTAGGGCCCGGTAGCTTAGTGCGGCCCGGAATTCGTACCCATAAATAAAAAAACCTATACAAAATTCTATTAATCAGTAAGCTTTGATTTAGGGCCCACGCGAATTATAAAATAATTTATAAAGTATTGCAATTGAAAAAGTGCGTAAAAGACATTTGTAGTTTTTAAGTTGAGTAATAATATTGATATATTTGGTTCTTGTTTTTTTTTTATTTATTATAATAATGTTATTTTCGATGTTTGTATTTGTTGTTTGTTCTATTTAATTTAATTAACGATTACCTACATGTTGCAGTATTACGTTTTAGTGTTTCAGTGTTGTTTCACTTTACATTTTACTTTAACTATTAAAAAAAAAATGAAGTCTGCTAGTGCTCGAGACACTGATGTGTAAAGATATCCTATATCGACATTATCGACATGAAAATCTAATGCAACCCTAGGCCGCGTGACGCCAGAATATAGGCAACCACTTATTTGGAATTGGTTGTCAGGCGTTAGAAAGAACACGTTTTACACTAACGGTTACAGACAGCCTACAAAACACATTCCCGTCACAGATAGCGCCTGACGTGCGTTTCATTTGTAATGTTTACATTAGAATGTCTAATATTACACTTCATGCATAGCCCTCCGCTCGCTTCGCTCGCTACAGGGGCGCAACGAACAAAAAGTAACCCAAGGCATGCCCAAAATCAAGAAAGAAACTTCTTACAAATATAACCTCAAGAAAATAAAAAATAGGATTAAAACTAACCGTAAAAATCAACGCGAGCAAAGCCGCGGGTAAAAGCTAAAAGTGTCCTATGTTTTTTAGTTTCTTTGTTTTTTTTTATATCTGTACAAAATTTCATGATGATCGGAGCAGTTTATGCGTGAAAGCGTAAGAAACAAACAAACAAACACATTCGCATCTATAATATTAGTTAGGATACTTTAATAATACTTGCTGGCAGCTTCGGAGTGGATTAATTAATTCACTGCACAAATTCGACACGAAAATCTAATGCCGCCAGGAATAACATCAACATATGGACACAGCTTATTTATCTACTCTTGTTGGGCCGACCATCGAGGAAATACCTTTTATTATTTTCTCGATGGGGCCGACATCCTTTGATTTGGGAAAGTCAATAACCAAATTTTGCAAATTTTAGATCAGGGCTATGACTCAATATTGTTTTAAACTTCTGATGGGCATCTGAATAAACTTTTGACAGTTCGTTTAATTTAAAATAATAATATGCTTTTTTATCCATTTAAAATCGATTTTAAATGGCAAAATTGTATGAAAATCCGAAAATTCGGACTTTTTTTAGGACGAATTTGTCATGGATTTTGAAGCGAAAATTCATTTTAAATTCAACCGTCCATTAAAAATAAGCTGTGATATGGATCCAAATACACTGCAAATATAATAATTCATAAATAATACTTTTGACGGTTCGTTTAATTTAAAATATGCTTTATTATCGTCTAAAATCCGTTTAAAACGATTGTAAATGGCAAAATTGTATATAATACAGCCCTAGCGGCTAGAATCGGTTTACACATTTCCGTCCCGTTTGCCTAGCTTTACCCTCATACCGCCGCGTAAGATGTTTACACATCAAAAAATACATAATTTCTTTCAATTTCTTAACCAACGTAATCCCATATCTATCCGAAATCATGACCTACCATTTTTCTTTCTCTTTCCAATAATGGGCGAAAATCCTTACGGCCGCCTAGGGCCCGATAAAGCCCTAAACCGGCACTGTGTCCAATAGGTCAATATTAAAATCTCCATACAAAATACTTATCCATAACAATATAATTTTCTAAATAAATTGTTTCATATGATTTTACCAAGTGTTTGCATAGTAAAACGAATCCCGGATATTCTAGGCTTTACGAGAGTATAAGAAGTTCATCAATTTTATATTTTAAAGATTGGACATGGAGATGTACTAAGGAATGTTTAGTAAGTTGACAGTGCTTATTTCTAAAAAAATTTCGTTAATATTTGTTGATTGTAACACCTTGCTACTGTCCAACATGGTATCTTCAATGGTAAAAGTAGCAGTAGGAGAAGCACCTGATTCAATTCTTAATGATATTTAACAAATTTAAATTTACAAGGTTAGTGACAATAGGCCTGGATACTTGAACATATAAAACAAATAACTTACTTAAACTATAAATATTGTGCCTTGTTTTACCCTCAATGTCCTTAAAATTATCTATTGTCCTAATTGACACATTGTGGTTAACATTTAAATATTCAGACAATAATATATTTACCCTTTTGTACACATCTAGGGATTCATATGTAAAACACAAAATTACATTAGTCAATTTACCCATAGAAAATAATTTCTTCAGTAACGAAACTTTAAACTTATTGACACTAATACACACAATAACATTTTCATTTTCGGTATACTTTATTGTTTCAGCGAACAAATTTAGCACAATCTCTTCCAATGGTGCATAAGGCCTAGTGATTCCCATGAATGAGTAAAATTCTGTATCAAGCTGTAACTGAAGATGTTTGGAGCAATGCTTTGCAGTTTCATTCTTTACTATATCCTCATTCAACTTTTTATGCTTGATTACATTAGTGTTAGATTCTTTAATTTTATCATCAGAAACCTGTTCTTTTGGGAACTCTGCTCTCATTTTTTTTTGCTTGATATTTGCTTTGCATAGCATTCGTTCTCTGCATTTAAAGTTTCAACTGAAATAAGCAGTTCTTGTCTTTGTTCTACCATTAATGCTAAACAATGAGTTTTCTCTAGATTTAAAGATAGTTGGAATTCTCTCTCCGTAGCTCTCAATTGCCCTACTCCATATATGATTGGCCAATATCTCCTGTCGATCTCTCTTTGCGAAAACCGTATTGATTATCGCTGATTATTCTGTTGATCTCGAGGTACTTGGGTCGTTGCTGATTGACTACACGTGCCATGATTGGAAATTATTGGAAGCAAGGCAATTGGGAGATAGATTGAGGGCGTGGTTTTCTTGCCTTCTTTTGGAACAGGTTGCACTCGAGCGACTTTCCAAAGTAAAGCCCTTTTCCGTACGACAACGGATGCTTAGTTTGTTGGCCCAGTTCTTTAACACGATTGCACCATTATGTCCATATACTCCTACTGTAGAACCTGGAACCACCAGCGCGGAAGCGGAACGTGATTCGGAAAAGCCACTTAGCGCTTCCCAGTTCTGGTGGGGTGGTCTTTCACCGGACGATGCGAGTAGGCGTATGCATCTATCACCTAGAGCAATAATCGTACCTCGGATAAACCTCATCGGTTACGATTGGTCGTACTTAGCTTAATAGAAAAACACATTTTTGTTCCTTGTCATATATTTACATACATATAATTTATCTGACCGATTGAGAAACAGAACAACAGATAGCAAAAGAAATACAAGATCCATCTAATTTCACCGAAAATGTAGAATGGAACCCGAACTAACCCAAACTAACCCAAACAACTGTAGCTGTAGTACAAAGAATAATAAATAGTTTAACACCAAAAAAAATCTCCTGGCTACGATGGCATTAGAACAGAAACTCTAAGAGCTATTTCAGAAGAAATCTCACCTATATTGGCATATCTAATCAACTTCAGTTTTAGGGTAGGATGTTTTCCAAATATACTAAAATTAGGAGAAGTCAAACCTCTTTTTAAGTCAGGATCAAAAACAGATGTTAACAACTATAGACCAATTTCCTTGATTAGCAGTGTATCAAAAATTTTTGAAAAAATAAGTAAGTTTCGAATGATACATGTTTTGGAAAAAACAAAATTGTTTCCGATAGACAATTTGGTTTCAGGAAAGGTAAATCCACCGAAGATGCTATTTTAACGCTGACCTCTAAAATCTATGAAGCAATTGACAAAAAACAAGCATCCTTGTGTGTATTTGTTGACTTTACAAAAGCCTTTGATACCGTCTGTCACAAAAAGTTGGTATCCAAGTTAGAGCAATGTGGATTTCGAGGCAGTGTTTTAAATCTTTTAAAAGACTATCTTACAGATAGGAAACAATGCGTTAATATAGAAGGAATAAGGAGTGATTTTAAGGCAGTATCGTGTGGTGTGCCCCAGGGAACTGTGCTTGGACCAATCTTATTTACGCTTTACATAAACAATCTGCTTAAAATCAAAAGCTCTGGAATAATTATTAGTTTTGCTGATGATACAGCCATTTTTTATACAGCAAATGACTAGAAATCCTTAAAAATTGAAGTTGAAACTGATCTATCAAATATAAACAAATGATTTCAGAAAAACATCCTTACACTAAATAAAACAAAAACTAAATTTGTTCCATTTACGTCATATCACAAAAATCTGCCAAATTTCAATGAACTTGTTATTGAACACAAAACAATTATCTCAAAATCTGAGACAATTAAATACTTGGGCATAACTATCGATTGTCATTTAAGGTGGGACAAGCATGTACAAAACTTACTAAATAAAACGCGATACTTGGTAACAAGATGCTACCATCTTAAACAGTATCTTGACATAAAGTGTCTTAAACAAATATATTTTGCCCTTTTCCAGTCACAAATAAGTTATGGTATAGCCGGCTGGGGTAGTGTTCGTGATGTCTACTTAGGTTATATTGAAATCATACAAAAATGGGTATTAAAAATTATTTATGGAAAAAATCGAACTTATTCTAGTGACCTTTTGTATTCCGAATCTAGGATATATGATCTTAGACAATTATATTTTCTACAAATATTAATATGTGTACATAGAAAGAAACTTAAATACAATTACACATCAACACCATACAAGATTTAGAAATGATTGTACGGTGGTTCCTCTACATAAAAAAGAAATCGGACATAGATCTGCTCAATACCTAGCTCCAAAATTCTGCAACTTTTTACCAAGCGTATTAAAACAAGAAATATTTCGGAGAAACTTTAAGAAAATGTTGAAACTATGGATAGAAAAAAATGAACGAAATGTTATTTATAACCTTCATAAAAGTATTTGTTAAGAAAAGTAATTTAACAGAAATTTCTCAATCAGTGACAAAAATTCAAATAGTGACTAATTAAATACCCGATTTGTGAAGTTTTAACCCTATTTGAGTCCCTAAGCCCGACCAGTGGCAACAACACTAACAAGTAGTTATGTACAACCACTTCAGTGTTTTTTAGTTTATTTCATTAGTTTTAAGGTTAAATTTGTAGGCAAAATTATTATGTATAATCTTTTTGAAATAAACAATTATTATTATTAAATATTATTTGACTTCATATCATATTTAAATTACAAATATTGGATATTTTTCTTGTTTATCTGTATTTTCTAATTCACTGATATAAAGTATTTATTTACATTACAAGTGCGATAAATACATCCATTGTTTACTTTCATTTTCATTCATCCGCGTCCTGCCTCGTCATTTTACTACAACATTATCGATAGTCAATTTCCTAAGTCGTAATATGAATCTTGCAACACTTTTGCAATGAGAAAAATTAAATTTAAATTAGTTGTTTCTTCTATAAATTTTTTTAAATTGTAGTGCCACGTTAGCAGGTAATGACCAAATAAAGATCCCAATTGGAAATGGTATATCCACAAAAGACGATGGACAGGATTACAATCCTTATGAGCATAGGAACCTCGACCATCCGAACAGGTAAGTAATCTTTATCAAATTCGCGACTGCATGAAGTTCACTTCGCATACCTTCTTTATTATTGCGGATTCATTTCTAAGAATACTAATATTAATGTTAACCTATGCTAAAATATCACTAATGTATAGGCTTATTTTATTCATTTATTTATTAGCCCAATTCAATTAATATTATCAGGAGGGTTATAAGTATATTACAAATATATCGACGCTCGCAAATAAGAACATCGTATCTCGTTTTTTTGACAAAATGAGTTAATGCCATTTTCTGACTTTAAGATATTGTATCTTTCGATTGGAACAACATTTTTGAAAAAAGAATTGAACAAAAGGGATTTTTTTGGGATTTTCAAAAAAGTAATATTATCGTATCTCATAATGAAGACTAAAATTCCCAAAATAACATCGTAACAACAGTTACATTTTCATCGCATCTAGAGTTAAACGAAGACCGCGCAGAAAACTATTCAGTTGGAACATCGTATCTCCACATACGATAATGTTAGAGGCATAAAATTTGCATCGTTTTATCGTAAGTAGACTTAAGATGTTAATATTCTACCCTCTAGAAACAGTGTCTTAATCGTAATTTGACATACGATGTTGTTAATTCTTGATTTTCTATAGTAATCCGTTTGAAAAGCCTGTCAATACAAGTTACGATGTTAGTACGCCTGAGTTACGATTTTAATAGGTAGGTTTATTTACTTTGAATAGTTGTTTTTTGCATTTGGCGGAGTGAGGTGAAACTGTGTTGATTTCCTTAAATTTGAGTGAATAATTCAGCTGTGATGAGATATGAGTTCAAGAGGGAAATTTTTAGTCAAGCTTGCAAAAGATATGTGATAAATCCGTAATTTCAAGCAATTTCAAGGTCTTACTTTTGATATACACTATTTAATAGGCATAAAAATATGGGAATGCTGACATGACGATATATGGATAAGAACTGTAATGCACAAACTGGACAAAAATGAAATAGGAATTGGTAGTCCTGACAACAGAGGAAGAGTTACTAGTAATGACCCTGAAGTGGCTAAAATCAGAAAAACTATAAGAGAGCATATTGAAAGTCTACCCACTACCGAACATATTGAAAGTATATCCACTACCGAATCTCACTACATTCGGAAAGATTCAAAGCGACAGTACCTGCAAGTTGACATTCAATCCTTAGCCCAGATGTATAGACTGTATACGTCGAATGGGCAGCGCAGAGACAGGTACGAATTGCGACATGCAGACAGTATCGTTACGTGTTTGAACATGAATACAATATAGGTTTTTTTCTTGCCAAAAAAAGACCAATACGAGGTTTGTGATAAATACATACTGGCCGATGAAACCAGAAGAAAAGAACTCGAGATTGAAAGGCAGAAACACCAGATAAATAAAGAAGCAATAAGGAAGTTGAAAGAAAGCGACAAACAGCTTGCAAAGGAAGACAAATCATTCAACGTAGCCTGTTATGATCTACAGAACATTCTCGTGACGCCATACAAAGATGTCAGCATCTTTAACTACAAGTTAAAATACAGCCCTTACAATTTAACACTGTTTGACATCGGCAACAACAAGGCCCATTGTTATGAATGGCATGAGACGATTGCTAAAAGAGGTGCTAACGAAATTGGAAGCTTCGTCCTGGATTATATCAAGAAGCGAAAACAAAACGGCTTTAATAAATTTTTATTTTACACGGATAATTGCACTGGTCAAAACAAGAACCGATTTGTTTTTGTAATGTATGTGTATGCTGCAAAATAACATAAGGTTGACATAACTCATCGTTTCTTGGAGAAGGGGCATACCCAAAATGAAGGTGATAGTGTTCACGCCCTTATTGAATGACAGAAGAAAGGAAAAGTTGTGTACAGGGTGTCCGGTTATAAATGTAACCCCCCTTTAACTTTTTTATTTACCCTCGTATAAGAAAATGTTAAGTACAAAAGTTGTAAGGATCTTCATATAGTTTTCTGCGGTGTCACTAAAAAAACAATTGAACATCGAAATTCTACTGTGCAAATTAAATTAATGTTTTTTTAAATGGGCCACCCTGTATATTCTTCCGGATATCGGTAGAGCTCTTTAAGACGAGTTCAGTAATATAAGGTTTGTTGGGTCTAGCTATAATAGTTATCACCTAAATTGCAAGAATGTCGGGTATCTGATTATTACTGAATCCCTCTCCTAAATTCTTTATTTGGTGAGCTAGAAAAAAATGTTCTATACAAAAGTTGTAGGTTCCTTCAGAAAGTTTTCTGCGGTGTTACTAGAAAAACAATTGAACATCAGAAAAGCTTCTGAAGGAAGAATTTTTTTCTAGCTCACCAAATAATTAATTTAGGAGAGGGGTTCAGTAATAATCAGATACCCGACATTCTTGCAATTTACGTGGTAACTATTATAGCTAGACCCAACAAACCTTATATTACTGACCTCGCCTTAAAGACCTCTATCGATATACAGAAAAATATACAGGGTGTCCCATTAAAAAAAACATTAATTTAATCTGTACACGGTGATCATTTATAATGTCCCCCCCTCTTAACTTTTTTGTTTTTCGCATTAGACAAAAATGTTAAATACAAAAGTTGTGCAGAATAATGTAAGCTATTTTTATATATACAAGGTGCTGCAGAAATGAAAGACAGGTTAAAGTTATATTTTTTTAAATGAAACGCCCTGTATATTGTTAATTTTTTGGGATCTCCTAAGAATTCTGAATATTTTTTCTATAATATGTCCTATACCTTAATGTAATAGTTTTCGACATATTCGCATTTTAATTAAGCGATTACATTCAATAATAAATATTCTAGATTCCAGTTCTTAGGTGGCCGTGAATTAGGCTCGGAATTAGGCAACTAGAATACGAGACGACTATTTAAAATGCGAATATGTCGAAAACTATTACATTTAGGTATAGGACATATTATAGAAAAAATATTCAGAATTCTTAGGAGATCCCAAAAAATTAACAATATACAGGGCGTTTCATTTAAAAAAATATAACTTTAACCTGTCTTTCATTTCTGCAACACCTTGTATATATATAAATGTATTCTGCAAATAGCTTACATTATTCTGCACAACTTTTGTATTTAACATTTTTGTCTAATGCCAAAAACAAAAAAGTTAAGAGGGGGGGACATTATAAATGTGTACAGTAGAATTTCGATGTTCAATTGTTTTTCTAGTAACACCGCAGAAAACTGTATGAAAATCCTTACAACTTTTGTATTTAACATTTTTTTATACGAGGGCAAATAAAAAAGTTAAAGGGGGGTTACATTTATAACCGGATACCCTGTACACGCCTGAGCAATGGATAATGCTTATTAGCATTATAAGATCCTTTACACAAATAGTGCACTATATAAAAATCGGCCTTTCCTATTGGTCGGTCCGCATGGCCCTCCGCTCGCTTCGCTCGCTACGGGGGTTCAAGAAAAGGAAATTAACCAGGTGCTAACCCAAACTAACCCAAGACATACCCAAAATCAAGAAAAAAACTGTTTAGAAACATAAGCTTTAAAAGAAATAAAATAAAGCAACGGAATTTGAACCCGGGCCGTCCAGGTGAGACCCAACGATCTAAACCTCTACACCACGAGAGCTCTTGACAGAAATCGATTGCATCATGAAGACATATTGTAATACGAGATGGATCGACCAATAGGAGAGGTCGATTTTTACATAGTGCACTATTTGTGTAAAGAATCTTAAAATGCTGCTTATTAAGATGGCGAAAGTCACTGGTGAACCTTACCAGGTCATAGAAGTTAATCAAGACATGATTTACGACTTAAAGAAATTGGTAGACAGTAACAGAAACTGGAAGACAGACGAAGATGGAATGATATAAGAGAGATCCAGATATCTGAGAGTGATCCGCTGAAAATTGCAATAAAGTATGACTTTATAAACCAGAATGAGCAATGTTTGCTTGACTTAAATAAGGCGAACAGGCGAGGTAAGAGCAAAATCACCATAAATCCACCAGAATTTGTTCAGGAATTAGAGTTAGCTTATAACGAGCCAATCCCAATCTCAAAGAAAAAATACGACCATCTCCAGTATTTATGCAAAACGGCGTTCCCGATATGTACCACACATTCTATAGAAACCTTCCTTTTGCAGTCCGTGAGGAAGATGATGATGATGGAGAGGAAGATAGATTGATTACCTTTTGTCATGTAAAAGAAAATAAAAGTTTAATTTTTTCCAATGTTGATCGTTTCATTTATGATGCAAAACTCCCATAGTGTTCCTTTGTGCCTATCTTTAGATAAGATAATAGCTTATCTGAAATCGGAGAATGGCTACATCGTATCTTTACATACGTTCTTTGTAACCTGAAAAGATGTAGATAGTTACATCGTATCTCTAGATACGACCTTACTATTTTTTCAAATAACCGACTATTACATCGTATCTTTTTTCATTGAATATTTGAAGAAAATAGATATTTTATCATCAAAATATGTCCAAGACGTTGTTCCTGATACACATTTATAGCCCCTACCCAAATGTTATCTTTAAATTACTGAAAGGTCGGCTGCAATTATTAAGGAAACATCCCGGAAGTTTAAACTCGGTTTCTGAAAAACTAGAAATATCGAATTACGATGTTCTTATTTGTGAGCGTCGATATTATTCTCGTAAATCCATGCCTTCTTAATAAATTATAAAAACTACTTTTTGTAAGAAATTGCATGAAATTGAACAGTTTACTGGTTTTAATTAAATATCTGTTTATTTTTACCTTAAGCTTGCGGTTTTTTCGAGAATTTTTGCAATAATTAGAAGGAATATTGAAATTGGTTGGCTTGGAAGCCTCATACTTATAATTGACCAAACAGTGAAAGCCGTTACCTAGATTTCAAACAATGTCCGCGACGTGAACGAATATTATGTTAATTGCCTAATCTTCGTTGTAGAATATTTATGTCATTTTACAGTGCTACAAAACGTGTTCATAGGATGTGTGGTAACGTTTGGTACGCTGTTTCAAATTAATGATTTTCTTGGTTAGTTATATTAGTGTGTTTTTGACTATTTTTGGAATACTCGTAGAAAACAAGTCTTGACCTCGGATCAACCTATGATTAGAAACAGATTTTTAATATTGATGAATAAAAACTAAATTCGTTCTAATGAAAAGGCACAAAGCGGCCTGGATTGTGTATGTACCTATGTATGCGTACCGGCTATGGTTAAATTGTAGCCAAAGTTAAATATGTACCTCACTCTAAATACAGTTAAAAGATTACCTATTCAAATGGTCAAAGATCTGTCAATGTTTCTTTACCGGAATAGAAACGGTAAATACGCCAGTTGCATATTCCAGGTGGCTGTTTCAGGGCTAATATTAATGAAAGCTTGGCATCACTATTCATGAGTTGACGATATATTTTATTAAGTTTAAATTTGGTACGTAAATTTAATTTAAAATATTATTCCAGCTTTTCAGGTGCACTAATTCATCTTCTGAAAAGTTCACTGGGAACTGGTATCTTAGCAATTCCAAGGGCTTTCAAAAATGCCGGGATGCTGGTAGGACTCATTGGTACTATAGCCATAGGAATTTTATGTACCCACACAATTCATATTTTGGTAAGTTATCAAAATGTTCACGTAAGTAAGACATGATGTGTTAGCAGAAAAAAGGAAATATATCACCAAACAAATTTCAATAGTAGATACCGCTTAAAATTGGCTGATACAAAGATAAAATATTATTTCTAAAAGGCTTATATACAAAGAAACGGCAGAAGAAAGAAAGAAAGAAATAATGAAAGAGAGTCACTTGATCGATCGTTTGTATGCGTACGCGAGACATAGTCATTAGTAGAGGCTCTTAGAATGTCAATTTCTGGATTGCTATTCGTATTATTTAATTATAGACTAGACCCATAGTTTTTTGTATATACCTTTAGCGTGTCTTGTTTCGACAACTTCCAGCCATTAAGTAAACTTGAAAGTGTGAATTTATACCTACCTTATATATTAATTTATTATAATGACAATTAAATAACCTCTATTATGCTGCCAAAACACTCGATATTCATCGAATCAAATTGTCACTTTATAAAAGCAAGCCATTACTAATAATAAAAATCAACAAATCGCTTACTATAATAATTATGGCCAAATGCCGAAATAATTTAGCTCATTATCAGAATCTTAATTGGTTTATCGAAATTTGATTCTGGCTAGTCATAGTATTAATGTCAAAAGAAGTCGTTAAATATCAGCTGCCATAATTGGTATATAAAAATGTATATGAACTGGAAAATATTTTACTTTAACAATAATCAGGAATTATCACGGCAGTTAAAACCCATTTAGTTAAAGCGATATATCTAATAAACCGTTAGGAATTTCAGCTTTATGTGCGAATATTAATTTATTTTGAAAAGAAAGATTAATTTAATTTCCAGTAGCATGTTAGTGCAGGTGTGTGTGTGCATTCATACTCTTGCTTATAGCTCTCGCAGAATCTCATAATATCTACACGAGTCTACGTGGCCTTTTATGGATTTCGTTGCGAAGCTTCGCGCATGTTTATCATATAATTCCTATGAAACGTTGACTATTGTTTCACTTCACGCATGGCCCTCCGCTCGCTTCGCCCGCTCCGGGGTGCAACCAAACAAAACTAACCCAAACTAACCCAAATTTAAAAAAAAAATAAGCGAGTCTGCTAGTACTCGAGACACTGATGTCCTATATCGACATGCACAAATATTTGAGCAGCCTTCGTAAAATCACTGTGCATGATTATGATGTCACAGCCGCTTGCACATTTCCGAATCCTAAAAAAATAAAAAGCATCTTCTCGCCACTGACGGGAATCGACCCAGGCAATATCTCTTATTAATTCGAGCCGGCGTATCATAAGCGCGACGTCTGACCACTGCATCACGAGGCTTGCTGATGAAAGCAATTTACCGAAAATTGAAGCCTTTTGTCAAATATGTATCAAAAACTGAGCGTGCGCGAAGCTTCGCAACGAAATCCATAAAAGTCCACGTAGATACTTCGTTCTATACGAACTATATTGTTTTATATTGACGACTTCGATAATGTATGTATTAAAAATATTACGAAGAATTGTAAACTGTCTAGATAGTGCGAAAGCCGAGAATAACAACTGCAGAGAAGCGACAACATAAATCCCGCCCAAATATATGGAGTGGGAGGTAAACCGGCCAACTGTCATCTTCACGTGCTTGTCAGTTTAGTTTAGTCCGAGATTTGTTTAGTAAATTTTTACGTGAACGCCAGTTTCCTTTGGTTTGTTTGTATATTAATTATTATTGAAGTGACTTCTTTAGCGAGGATAAAGTCAGAAAAAATGAAACGCTTATCAAAGTGAAACGCCCGGCCCCTTTAATTAAGCATGTTCCAGTATAGCTAGAAGGCTGTAATTTTCAGGACATGTAGCCGGGGTAAAATGAGGATTCTGAACGAAATCTGGACCCCCGTACCTCCTCCACCGTTCGGCCAGGAGAGAGGGGAGAAGAAAAAACTGAAATAATTAATTTCGGTAGAACGAGAAGGGTTACGGGGTCGAAATTTTTATGGTAGATGCGCCTCATGGGGAGCTGCCTTTAAACATATGGGGAGACCGGGGCTCTAATGTAAGAGGGACTTTGGGAAAAAACGGCTTTTGCCGATATCTCTTCAACGGAGCCTCGAACCGAAAATCTGACAAGTGATCATCCCGTGTCACGGGGTCATCAGTGGGGGTGGCAATTATACCCACACCTCCCCGGATACCCAAAAATTTTCGAAAAAATGGAAAAAAATTAAAAAAACGTAAAAAATGGTTCGGAAAGTTAATACAAATATTATAAAAGGAAAGAAGAAAATAAATAATAAAAAACGTGAATGATTGAAGAAGTATTATAAAACGAATTAACAAAAGTTAATAAGGAAAAAAAGAGAAACGCGGTTTTTGGCGAAAAAAAGTTGAAAAGAAAACAAAAAAAAAATAAAAAATAGTCGAAATTGGAGGCAAAAGTTGAGAAAAAAAGCTTAAAAGAAGATAAAAACTCAATTCCCAATATTTCTTTCAGAAGTTTCACTTCAGTTGTGTGCTTATAAAGGTGAGGCATATAATTTTTTTGTTAATTATTTTTTCTACTTTTATAGTAAACACTTTTTTGACCTACAGTTTACTTAATAAGTAAAGCAATCCTTACACCCAAGTATGCGTAAAGAATACTAACGCACAGTCGTACGTTATAATAAATTTTAATTTAGTTACTTTGGGTTAGTAGTTTAATCAACTTTCGGTTACTTTCAGTTAGTTCCAATTTATTTTAGTCATTTGAATCGGGTCCGATACGTTATAATCAATTTTAATAGATTTGGTTAGTTTGAGTTAGTCGTCGATTCAACTTTCGGTTAGCTTCACTTATTCTCAACTTATTTTAGTCATTTAAAGCGGTTCCGATACGCTATAATCAATTTTAATAGATTTGGTTAGTTTGGGTTAGTCGTCGATTCAATTTTCTGTTAATTTTACTTATTCTCAACTTATTTTAGTCATTTGAAGCGGTTCCGATACGTTATCATCAATTTTAATAGTTTTTGTTAGTTTGGATTAGTCGTCGAATCAACTTTGAGTTAGTTTCACTTACTCTCAATTTATTTTACTTATTTGGGCCAGTTCCGATACGGTGTAAACAATTTTGATAGATTTAGTTAGTTTGGGTTAGTCGTCGATTCAATTTTCAGTTAGTTTCACTTATTCTCAACTTATTTTAGTCGTTTAAAGCGTTTTTGATATGTTATAATCAATTTTAATAGATTTGGTTAGTTTGGGTTAGTCGTCCAAACAAAAATACGAAAATTTCGTAACGCGAGACGAAAACATAAATCATAACGTGATGCGACCTTGAAAAATCACTCTCATGAAACCAAAGAAGCATTCACTTCAAAAAGGTTAGAACGCGACAAATCAGTAAATTTCGAGTTAAACCTTTAAATCCTAAAAGATAACTACTATTCATAATACATTTCCAATAAAGTAAATAATAAACATGTAACTAATTACATGTTTTATCGTTGTATGGCATTTCTTTTCCCTTCATTACATTTCTCTCAGTGTATTAAATCGGTCATCTGTCACATATGACAAATTCAATTTGGCTCTCCAACTTCAAAGGTGTCGCGGCTTTTGTCGCTTCTTTGCAGTTGTTATTCTCGGGCAAAAGTGAACAAAAAAATTTGGCTTTAGCTCTTCTCTTGCCTTGCGATTATGTTTTACGTGTAGAATTAAGTAAGTAGTTTGATTAAGATTAGAACGTGCATTTTATTGATTTCAAAACATGCATATTCTTGGAGTGAAGAAAAACCGCAGGCTATATAAGTTGAACCCCATTTCCAGCATCAATTTTCATTAAAGATATTGGAGGGAAATGTCGCTGATTTCTTTACTGGTTCATTCTTTCTTGTAAGACGTCTCACTTTAGCTTAACTGCATATACCCTTTTAAACAAGAATTTTCAACAGATGGAATAGCAGGGCGCTGACCTGTTAGGTCCTTGAATTTAAATCTATTGATTTTTTTTTTGTGTGGAAGATTATTGAATAGAATAATTCAGGCATACGTAATAATACGAAACATTGCAGGAATTTCTGTAAATGTGCGATACAATGTGAAAAAGAGAGTTGTAGATTATGGCGGAAGGCGAAAGATGCTTTTCATTTCAGCCCTGAAAAGACATCTCACAACAAATTACCATAGTTTTCTGAAATTCCCAGAAAAAAATTAAATTTTAATATAAATTTGATGATAAGTAGTTAGATATTTTAAAATTCGACTATTGTGAATTTAAAATTCTAAATTTTAAATCAAATTATTTCTCTTTTTGCAGGTTCGAGCATCACATAAAGTATGCGCAAGAGCGAAAATTCCTAGCTTAGGATTTGCAGATACTGCTGAAGAAGTATTCAGACAGGGACCTAAACCACTACGAGGTTGGTCTAGATTTGCCAAGTAAGTACCTGTTCTAGCCAAAAATGTAGGTATCCACGTGGAATTCGTCATTTTAAATTTATTAAGCCCAAGACATATCAACTACATATCTTATTTAAAATGGAACACCCTGTAAGTTTTTACATTGTTTGATACACATACTGTTTCGGTCTAATCGATGCATCATACTCATCCGTATAGAGCTATTAGTTTAGAAGGTGAATCAAATAGTTATAGAGAACTTAATTAGGCTTAGAATTTTACGTAGAATCCAAAGCTGTACAAATTTCAGTTGCGTTTAAAATAAGAGAGTGTATATCATGGCAAACGTACAAATAATTTTATGCAATAGATCACAGTTTACTTTGCCCAGAACCAAAATTTTAAAGAAGAACCTGTCTTTTGTCGATCTCCAGAAACGTCTAATATTCCACAGACTTTGTAAAACCCGTGCCAGTTTATAATCTATTCTAGTAGGTACCTATGTAGTAATTTCCTCACTCACTCGTTAATCACGATTCAGCCGAAACCTCCTGACATATAAAGTTGAATTTTGGCATACAGGTTGGCTTTAGGGTGTAAGTGTTCGAGAACAAGGGGGATTTTCTAAAACTCGAATTACAAGGGGTCGAAGCAACCCGCAATATTTATTAATATTAAATATTAAGTATTTACAATTTTGAAAAACTGCGAAAAACGTAAATTTTTAAATTTTATTTAACACGCCTTATATATTTTACAGGATATTGCAATGGGTGATTTTAACTTTTAACGCGGATGAAGTTGCGGGAACCAGTTAGTATTTATATATCTATAATACGAATTATGGTAATATTATTGATTAAATGTTTAATATACTCAATGACTTTTCCAAATTGCCGCTATTTGCAACTGAGTTATAGTACCTAATTAAATGTTGTAATTTTAATCAGGGAATAAATTATGGATAATACATAGATAGCTTTACCAGTTACCAATAATACTTTATTTATCTATAATTATTTGAAAAATTACAATGGTTTTCTACGTAATTCATATTTTATAGTGACCTTGTGCATAAGGTTGTGTATTAATATTAAATAAGTATCTAATAATCATATTCTACTTTATAAATATTTTTTACTGTTAATTCAAGCCAGCTGAAGTTAATGCTATTTTAGGTGCCTAACATGCCAAAACGAATTTGTCATTTTTTAATAATAATCATCAGCGAATACCAAGATATTACTATACATTTTGGCTTAAAATTAGGAAACATAATTTGTGATATTGGCGTAATGCACACAATTTTATTGCTAGTTGATTTTACGTCAATAATAATGCCAAAATATAATTTAAAAAAATTAAGTATAGGTTTCCTTCGAAGCAATTGCATATCGATATATTTTAAGAAAAAGAGTTAACCCTAATAATTTTTAAAGTTGACTGGAAAATATGCATATAGGTAGATATTTTGTAAAAATTTACTTTTCAAATTGAGAAATATAATGATGGAAAATATACTTATAGAGTTTTAATTAGTTTCGAGAATAGTCTACAAATTCTAACTTAGAGCAGAGTATTGTTGTCTGACAAAACTTGTTTGATTTTATCTTTATCTGATTTTGTTATAAATACACCATATTTTCAAGCAGCAAAGCACATGCCAATTTTGTTTTTTCAAAACGTAATATACCATATTTTTTAATGATTTTGAATTTCATATTTGCATATTTTTTGTATAATATATCATGAATCAAAATTTAACTTAATTTTATCCGGATATTTTTCGAGCGCACGAGTATTTTGACAATTATTATCCAGAGTCGGATAACACGAGGGATAATTTTCTTAAGATATTCGTGAGCCAGAAAAAAAAATCCTGTTATAATTTAGCTACGTATAGTACTCGGTAAGAAATTTTCCCACCAAAATTTAAATAAACAATGTAATTTTTGATAATCATTTTGACAACATTCATCAAATTTAATTGGCTAGGTAACAATACACATGCCAGTCTATTATTTTGCCTTATAGCAGTTTTGTTTTTCATATTATTATGTTTACTTGTTATTCATCCCAATTGTAGTATTTTGATTTTGAATGGTAAATAAAAAGTGAATAGACTGCATTTCCTTGCTTGACTGGGTTTTTGAAAGCATCAAATGTTGTAACAAATCATAAGCTTTAAATATCATTGGGGAATCCCGCACGCTTATCATATGCAGTAACAGCACCCGCGCTAGCTCCTCGCTCCTCGCAAGCCCTCGCCGCGCGCCGTAGGGCGACTGTAATATAAATATACATTAAATGTAACTAATTTTCATGTGTTAGGTTAGTTTTTGTTGGTTGCGTCTCTGGAGTGAGCGAAGCGAGAGCGCAACCAACAAAAGCTAACCAAAACTAAACTAACACATGAAAATCAGTTATATTTCATTTAATGTACAGGGTTATCCAACGAGGACTAGACAAGGTGTTTTTTTAACTTTCCCTGTACTTTTATAAAAAACTGAAAAAGTCATCTTGAATTCGGAAATGTTCAGCAAAAAACAGCAAAAAACAATTGAACATCAAATAAAAGTGCTAGGGGTCACTTTGATATTTTTTTAAATGGAACACCCTGTATATTACTACATTTTTCGACTCTCTAGAAAAATCTAAACACAGTTTGTGTATAAGATCCTATACCTATCTTTAGCTGTTTACCAAATATTGACAGTCGAAAGTCGAATATTTTGACACTTTGACAGGCTGTAAAATCTAAACCGCACAAGATCAAAGAAAACGGTTTGCACATTCCTATCTTAAGTTTTCATAAACTATCGAATGACAGTATCTTCGAATTTAACCTGCGGATAAAATTAACCGGAACTTTTAAACTTCCGGTTAAATTCAAAGTTACTATTGGTCGGGATAAACGAGTGGAAGGGTGTGGTATCTTAACTAACCACTTTTAATGAACTGTATTACTATAGGGTAGTGAGAGGAATTGAAATATGTATTCGGTTTAATTTATTTTAATAATGCAGGTGTAAATTGCATTTTAATTTTATAGATATAAATAAACAGCGTTTTCTATGTTAAATAGAAATTATATATGTACAATTCTTAGAATAATCGCAGGCATTCGTCCATTCAAGCATAAAACTAATATTACAAAAGGTTTCTTAAAATTAGAAATATCTACTAAAGTCTTGATTGTTTGATTTAAAAATGAGTTTTCTATTTTTCTTATTTTAATACTTTTCGTTCTCCAACTTAGCAACTTTCACACAGCATACCTTTTCACCTTGACTCTGCTTTACCTGTCCTCACCGGGAGAGATTTTACTTAGTTATTTTCCAAACTTAATTTTTGTGTTTACGGAAACCATAAATCCAGCTTTCACCTTGCTTACAGAAATTCGACCAGGAATGTCAATCCGGCATCTTATGTTCAATTTTCCAAAGGGGACGCTATCGTTCTGACTTTGAAGTATTGCGTAAAAAAGCCCAAAGGGAGGTCTTTATCCAACCTTGGAGAAAGATAACTGAGGTGCACTAAATATTTTCTAATATTGGTGCATACAAGAGAAATTGGCCCAAAAAAGGAATTTGACCTTTGGCCAGAGAACAGCACGTTTTACTGCTATTCGAGCGAACGTTTTAACTGAACTGAAATATGATCTTTCTTACGATTTCGGGAGGGACAGTAACGCGGGAAAGCTCGGCGTTGGTTTTTATCCGAGAGGGGGAAAACATCTTCTTTCTTTCTTTGACAGATTGCTGTTTACTAACGGAGACACGAATATATTAAATTGAAAACGCTTGGATTGACCCCAATCGAAACGGCAAAATGACATTTAGCTGTATCGGATGGAATCGACCATCCAGGGTTGAACTAAGGGGCATTAAAGAACTTGACATTTGCTGATTTAAATGTACAAATTGGGTTGTACCCGGGGTGAAATAAATATATTCATGGATTTATTATGGCTCATTCATTTTACATACATACAGGGTGTTATCACCAAACTATACGGTGAAAAACGTTAGTTTCTACACGTGTTGGGGCGTTTCCCCAACAACTATCATTCGATAGCTTATGAAAACCCAAGATAGGAATGTGCAAACCGTTTTCTTTGATCTCGTGCGGTTTAGATTTGAGAGCCTGTCAAAGTGTCAAAATGCCCGACTTTCAACTGTCAATATCTAGTAAACAGCTAAAGATAGGTATAGGATATTATACACAAAATGTGTTTAGATTTTTCTAGAGAGTCCAAAAATGTAGTAATATACAAAAGCAAAAGCAAAAGCAACAGCAAAGTTTATTGGTGCTAACAAATATGAAATTCTTACACAGGTCATAATAGAAGTACAAGAGCATGATTCACATTGAACAGTACATTATTCAACACAAGTGTATACACACTATTTACATACAATTATAATTGAAATATAAGAGATGTTATGGGATTATGCTAAAACTCAGGAGCTCACTAAATGTATAAAATGCATTTTTTTTTATTAATAAGTCCTTGATAAACCTTACATATTTAGTTTCATTTAATTCTCTTACATTTAGTGGAAGTTTATTATAAAATGTTGGGCAATAGTAGAGGGTTGCGTTACAAGATTTTTTAAGCCTGAGGAATTCAAGGTGTATGTCTGTGTTATGTCTGGTATTGTAATGGTAATGGTGATGTCCGTTTGACAGGTAATAGTCGTGAATGTTCCTTTTCATATAGACCAGGCATTTAAAAATAAATCTACATGGTAAGATAAGTATACCAATCCTCTTAAAGTGCTCTCACACGTCTTCCTGGTACCCGAGACCCTCAATTACTCATATGGCCCCCCTTTGAAGCTTAATTATTCTTTGGGCTTGGGCTGTATGCCCCAGACTAGCATGCCATAATTACAGTGAGATTGTACAAAAGTATGAAACACCATCAAGACCACAAGCCCGTCAACCGAGCCCACAAGATTCCTCAAAAGAAATATGGACCTTGCAATTTTTTTACAGGCTGCATCCATATGCTGCTCGAATAGGAGAGGAGAGTCAAGATGTACCTCCAGAAACCTCACTACCTCTGTTATGTGTTCGGTTTCTGCAACATTCAGGCTCAGATTATTTGCAGCAAACCAATTTGCCAATACAGGGTAGGGTTCCATTTAAAATAATATCAAAGTGACCCCTTTCGTTGGAAGTGATGTTTAGAAGTTCTCTTTTCACTCATCCTCTTTTGAAGAATAATAATTCTGTTTAAATGTCTTATCTTATAATTATTACTACAGAATACCTAATGTTAATACGTTTATTCATCTTTAATCACGGTCGTAACAATTCTACTTAGTTTTTCTCCACATATTTCCATTGCAAGCTTATAAATCTAATCGGGAATGTGTACAATGAATGGTGTAATAGTGTAACATATTGTATGTTTACAATGCAACCTAATATTAATTATAATGATAGTGAAAGGTAAAGAGGGTGATGCAAACCATTGCAAAAACAACTTCCTTATGATTGCTTCAACCAACCTTATAATTAGGTGGGTATTTGGGTATCTACTTTTAGAGCTTAGTACGTGCCGCGTAGTATTGTGACTTATAATTAGCTTTTTCTTGAAACACAGAGGTATTTAAGTGCAATTTATAATTTTTGTAATACCTATCGACATTCTTGATAACAGCTTTGATCTGGTGTGGCGAGCAACAATTTTTTGCCTAAATTATGAATAAATTGTATTTGTTTTCTTTAATATTACCGTTGTATATTTTTATGCAACTTCGATACGTCTGCTAACGAATGCTATATATTTAATAGTTTATGCACAGGGTGAACCAATGGTTTTATTTCATGGGAGATTGTATAATTATATAAGCATTATCGAAATGATTGAAATATCTTTGCAATACTTATGTCTTATTTGAACAGTTATTAATATAATCAAATAATAAGCAGAACACGTTCTGCGGCAATTTAAAAATTACTCTCCTGTTCTAAAAGCCTGTTTACATTACCAACCCGCACATGCTAAGCAATCAAAATTTGCCCGTAAGCTTGCGCGGTTTCAACTTTGCAAACAGCTGATGCATTTTTTTTGCATGACATCAAATTGGAGCACGCGCTAATTTTATTGCGCGTTGCATGCCATTTTTAATTAAATTGACAGTTCCCAACATAAAAATAAATATAAAAAATACCTGTCGCCTCATCTTTCATCCTGTCATCTTAAAATTCTGAGATTTTGTATTTTCTTTATTTATCTCTCGTGTGTTTTTGGTTTTTGGGAGTAAATTAATAATTTAAAATTCATACAGTATGTCTCAGAGGAAGGTAATGTCACGTGATATAAGCATTGATTCGTATAGGAGTGGATAAGCAATAGCCGCCTGTCGCACTACTCAAAAGTGGCAACCTATGGGCGAAAAAACAGGTTTCTGCGCATGACATAATCGACGCAAAATGGAAAAACGTAAACAAAGAAGATACCGTTTTGTCATGCGCACTAAAACACTTGCCGTCTCAGCAGGCGTCGGTCAGGATCGAACTTGGCTTTCGTCTTTGACGTGTTTTCGTTTTGACGGCGCGGCGTTTTGAGTTAATAATTCGAGTTTTTACTTTTTTTACTTTCTTTGGACCTAGTGTCTGTAGTTGCTTAATTAGTTTTAGTTTAGTGGTTCACGTTTGTGGTTTGTGCGTACCCTATTTAGATTTTCGTTTAAATTGAACAATACGCACATAAACAATGGGCGATGCTACCAAAATAGAATCCCGAAAGTGTATGGTTGTGTTTTGTAGTAGTAGAGGCAAAATACCAGGGATTTCCTATTTCAAGTAAGTCTAATTAATATAAGTATTACTCATTTATACCTTATTGTTTGTTTGGGCTAATTAGGCTAACTGGGGCCCATTTCACAATCGACAAGACTCCTCTACTGAATATTTGGTCAAATAATCACTTGCGAAGTCCGGGCCTGCCTATTTACCTTCACGATGCAACAGCTAGCTCCTACTAATTATCTAATGCGCAAGTCCAAATTGAAATCTCTTTGTTTACATTTCGCGGTCGTAAATTTGCCATGTTTGGTCTATTTATTGCTTATCCACTCCTATACAAATCAATGGATATAAGTAGTAAAATCTTTTTTAGAAATGTAAATACAAATCAGCTGATTAATGCCATTCTGCGGTATTAGCACAACTGCTTGTCAAAATGTTTGCATAAATAATTGCGCCTTCGTGCAAACAGCGACG
Source organism: Pissodes strobi (assembly GCA_016904865.1). Taxonomy (NCBI): domain Eukaryota; kingdom Metazoa; phylum Arthropoda; class Insecta; order Coleoptera; family Curculionidae; genus Pissodes; species Pissodes strobi. The sequence goes on along the minus strand of MU187378.1, from coordinate 45,169 downwards.
CAATAAAATTATTTGCCCGTGCTATAATTTGCCTGCAATTTTTCACACCTAATGTAAACTCCCTTTAAGTTATAATATTGTACCGAACGTTTTCAATTAACTTGGATTTCATAGCGTAACAATATTGATTTAGGTGTTATTACATACACTATCCATATATAGCCATTATCGTGACTGAGTGAGTACCTTGGGATTTTATGCATGGAACTCATGGAAGGTCAACGTTTGTTCTACAAATTTTAATAGGTATATGACATAGTGTGCAAAATTAAGTAGTGTAAAATGGTCTTACATCTGATCACTTACGACTTAATTCGTTATTACATGATTATTATAATAATAATTATCTGTGCTGAAAAAACTATTAAATTAATATAATTTTTCCGTATGCTTACATAGTGTTTCTACAATACATAACAATATGGTAAGTAGGTGATTTAAGTCGACCACCGTCTTTGAATGAAGCCCAGAGCAATGTGACCTTGCATTCTTAACATAATTTCATGTTTGGGTTAAAATGTGCGGATTTTAATAAAAATATAAATATTGCTAACGATAAAAATAATAGTATTGTCAAAGAGGAATTTGGGCGCTTCCCCGGTGCGTACTACTGAGTGGGTTTACTTGCGGC
>MU187378.1:0-32129 GCA_016904865.1 Pissodes strobi | reverse complement strand
TAAAGCAGATTTATCACAGAGGTGACGAGAGTGACGACTGATATATTCATAGGCTAGTGTCATCTAACAGTATTTAATTGGTGAGTAATAACAAAAATTAATAAAATGGGAGTAAATTACGAATTCGCTTTTAAAATTGTATTGTTCGATAATTTCTATGAAAAATGTGGAACATTGAACAATAATTATTAAAACAATAGGCATTTGTATTTATCTAACAATCTCCGATAATGAATAGTTCGCATATTACGGTTTGCTTTGTACCTACCTACTTTAATATAGAGTTTAGAACTTTCAAGCCAAAAAAAAATTGCTTCTGACTCACTTAATCATCGATTATAAAACAATTGACTTAGGGCCACTACCAGAGTATGCTGCCACTACTATAAACTCCGATTAGTTTGCTAAATTGATCAATGGTTTTGAATATCACAAAACGTAAATCTCATAGTCACATTGACACAATCAAAATTCTATTAATTAAAGTGACTAATCAGAATTCAAAGTAGTGGTCCTTACTGGTATATACATGTGATTACAAACATAACTAATTTTCTTCTATCGGGAGCCAGTAGTTTTAAATAGGAATTACTTGAACTCACAAAGTCTTTTTATTTTAGCCCTGCCCAAATTGTACAAGCTAGCATCTCTATCGCAGTTTTCTTCACATTCATGCTTCAGTTTTTCGTTCCGCTCGATATAACATGGAACCGAATCAAACATAGAATTCCAGAAAATCGCCATAACATATCACAAATTTTACTGAGAACTGGTTTGGTAATATTTATTACAGGTAGGTATACCACAAACGTGGTTTTAACAGAAAAAAAAATTAGCGTGTGCTTAAGACCGCACGACAAAAGTGAAGAGTTCGACGAAACGATATTAAAGATTGGATGAAACTTAAAAAAAATCCTATGCCAACAGTTCACCCGCGGTAGAGGTGAATCGTTCCTAAAACTAAACCAACCGGACGACAACTTCTTTCTACTTTTTAGTTTTTGCAAATATGCAACAACTGTAGAACTGTCCTCTATCTCATTCTCTCATAGGCTACATCCTATAGCTCCATTTTTACTGTTGCTTTTTTATTTCATGGAGTCTCAAATCACACCCGCGCTAAAGAAGTTTTAATTTAAAAAAAAGTCGCAAGTGATGATTATTTTTTTTAAATATATTACAGTTGCTATTCTAGAGGGTTCGGAGTTTTATTGATTAGTTTCCATGTACTCATAGTCTAAGGTTACTCTGTTTATGTGGTTGCCTATATTAAGTTGTGTTCCATATCTCATTGCTGATTCAAATAATCCATAATACGTTGTGACGGCCGCACTTTCATTAACAGTCAATCTTATTTTCTTAATTGCATATATATTTCGAGATAACTTACAACACAAACTGTCAATATGTTCGTTCCACAAGAGACCATCATCCAGATGTACACCGAAGAACCTAATCCGAGAATCATTCGTCCCAGTACAACGCTTTGCCTGAAAAATTTTACTCCTTGTTTTGGACTCATTTAATACTAATTTGTTTGGTATAAACCAATTTTGTGCCATTGAAATAATGCTCTCAAGCATCTACTCAGCATTCTCCCCCCCTCTCAAGTTTAGTTTCAAATGTGGCATCATCTGCATATAATACATTTGAAATTAATTTATTGCTGTTCTGGAAAGCTCTTGGTAGGTCATTAATATAAACAAGAAAGAGAAAAGGACCCAAAACAGACTCCTGAGGCACCCCCAATATCCAATGAATTACTTTTGCCATTGTCAAAACATACTACCTGCGACCGTGCCGACAGATATGATCTTAATAGCTCTGAAGCCTTGCCTCTAACACCATGAAATTGTAATTTTTCAAGTAAAATACCTCTATCAACGCAGTCAAAGGCAACACTTAGGTCCGTAAAGGCAACCAGAAATCTTTCTCTGTCCTCCATAGCAGACATTATGAGCTCAGTAAGCTTTAAAATAGCATCGCTTGTTGAAAGACCTCTCGTAAAGCCATACTGACTTGGTACCATGATATTATTTTTACCAAAAAAGGATATGAGCTGGTCATACATTAGATTCTCCAATATTTTCGAGAAAATAGGCAGAATAGAAACAGGACGAAAACTCTCAGGTAAGCTCCTGTCACCCTTTTTAAATATTGGACATATTTTTGCCAATTTTAATGCCTGGGGAAAATGACCACTCTCAAAACAACAATTGACAATATCAACTAATGGGTCGCCACTTTTTTAACACTGAATGCACTCACACCATATACATCTTCAGTTTTCTTATTCCTTGTTCTACCTATAACCTTTTTTACATCATAAGCATCAACCGGCCTAAAAAACATAGAATTTAAGTTGCAGTTATTTAAATATATTCTAAAATCGCACAAAGAATCTGGTAAATTATCAGCTAAAGTAACTGCCTGATTTACATAAAAATTATTAACATCATTGGGAGTAAATTTTCTGGTACAACTTGTTTGCTTCTTCTCACAGTTTCTATGTTTACAATATCCCAGACAGTTTTTGTGCAATATATTATCTGAGTTACTTAATTTATTTATGTTAAAATTTTGCCTTGCTTGAATTAAGATTGAATTATACATTTTTTTAAAGTCATTATACGTTTTTTATTGCTTTCTGTTGGATATTGCAACATCCATTCATAACATAACATCAGTCTACCCCTTAGCCTCTCTGACATCTTGAGATACCCAACCACTTATTTTATCTTGATACCCCTGATTGTATTTCTTTAAAGGAAATGAAATATTATGATAATAATGGAAAATGTTATGGAAGTTCTTATACTTTCGTTCGGCAACTTTCACATTATATATATCTTGCCATGTCTCTTTATTTAAGTTATGAACAAAACTGGTGTAATAATTTAGGCTATAATTCCTTTTTATGGAATTTGTGGATTCATTTCTCAAATTCAAATTCACATTAACAATCTGACCATTATGATCAGAGAAAGGCAATAAAACACTAATAGCAAGATTTACTGAGGAACTACAGAACCCATTATCTAGACAGTTTCCTTTCATGTGAGTTGGTTCTTTATATAACTGACTACATCCAAAAGATAAAAATAATTGGGTTATCTTCAAGACATTATAGTCATTGGCCTTGTTAAAATGTACATTGAAGTCCCCTGCAACTAGTATTTGTATTTTTGAATTAATACTAGTTGCCTCATGTAACACCTCTGACATTATATTAATAAAAGCATCAACAGTGCTATTATCAGGAGATCTGTAAACAGAAATTATGACCAAATTCAGATTTTTTACAAAACATGCAGACAATTCACACACTTGATATTGAGACAATTCAACTATGTGACTTAAATCATTTGCGGCAATACTTCTATGCACAAATATACAGCTTCCTCAATTTTTAATACTCTTTCTACAAAAACAACTAACCATATCAAAATTATTAATAGCGCAATACAGTTTTTTACTTAAATCCAGCCAATGTTCACTTATACATACAATTTTAATTGCAGATCTTAACAATAAAAACTGTTCAAGCTGCAGGGTTATATTTGACAAACATTGCACATTTAAATGTAAAACAGAAATATTATTTTCGGAAGAAGTTATCTGCATTCCCCCACCTACTGAGTGTGTTTCCTCTGATATCCTTTTTGAAAATTTCTTGCCTTATATTGATTTGGAGCTCTGGCCGAAAACGCAGAAGAAAATCCTCTGTTAAAGCTATAAGGCTTGACTACAACATTCTCTGGCCATATACAATGGCGACAAAACTGATTAGCATCCTCTGGTTTTATAGACACCTTAAAAGAAGACTTATGGTCAACCTGCCTTGACACAAGCTTCTCACATGACAACACAGTAATGGAGTTTTTTCTAATATGGTCAGACAATGTTTCCACCCTTGTTTCATTGGAGAAGTTACCCACATAGAAGTGTTTTCTTTCCTCAGCAGCACTCAACCCAAAGATGGCAGTATGTCCAGTGCTTCTGATAACACCTGGTACTATTCCAGGTTTATTACTTTTTTGTGATCTTGAAGTGGCATTTAAGTCACTTACACTAGTTTCCCTTGTTGCCGATGTATTCGAAAGGATATTATTCGAGATGCTACACTGGGTAATACTCCACTCTTCGACAAAAACTGAACCAAGTCCTTGTTTGACTCCTTGATGACCTGAGCAAATTCATGAAATTTGGACATTACATGTTTTGTCTGCTGTTCCATAAGTTCTCTCATGTTACTGATAATGACATCTTTATTTGGTGAGGTAGAAACAGTATCATTTACATTCAATACTTCAGGCCCTTTTGGATCTCTCGGATCTTCAATTTTACTGGTAAAAGTTAAAGACAGATCCTTGACTTTTCTGGTGAGAGCCTCAATTTCATGCTGCATTTTATCTTGTTTTCTCACCAAAGAGAAGCAGATTTTATGCACACCATACAGTCAGGACAAAAATACATCATACCTTTGGACTTCAACATCATAACGCGAACTTCCGAACTGCTAAGCTTGGAGCAGTTTCTACAAACCATTTGTTGACAACAATCACAAGGGGCTCCAAAAAGCTCATTTTTTTCTTCTTTTTGAGTAGAGGAAGACTTGCATAAATAACAAGCTGCCATGCTAAAAAAAAGTTGCGTTACGGTAAAAAAATAACGTTGGTAGTCGCAGAAATATCGTTGCGAAAACTCCCAAACGACAGAACAGATTCCACGCGCTTAGTATTCGTTTTTTGTCGTTTTGTGTATACCTACCAAGCTCTTGTTTGCAAGTTTCTTCTATTGTCTTCAACAAAAATTAGGAAAGCTCGCCACCAACGCGATACTTTGCATTGCAATAAAAACTATCATGTAGAACACACTTTTACACACATTTTGATATAAAACACTATTATACTATTTAACTAACGCTACCAGAACAATCAAATAAACACTCAGCGACCATATAGACTGCTTATCTGTTAAAATAAAAACAATAATCAGAAGTGAAGACTACAGCAGAGCGATATTAAACACTATATACAATTAAAAAAAAAATCATGTCTTGTCATCTACCAGAATCGAACACGGGCCGTGCGAATGACAAGCAGAAGGTCTGACCACTGCACCAACAGACCTGTTGAAAGCAATTCACTGGGCGGCAAAGACATGGATAATTCTGATACCTTCGACATGATTTATGTTTAATTAACTTAAACTAAACTTGAATCTATCTACATAAGATTTTTAATGCAAATCATCATTTTTTTACAATCATATCACCCAAGTATGTGCTTTGAATTGAAAAAGCGCTGTAAAATGTGTGACTAACCCAAACTAACCCCCTGATCTTCGGAACACCAACCGCACCACCGCATTTTTACTCCATTGCTTTATCGTTTAGGATCCGTGAATATGCGTATACTGTGTTCTATCTCATTCTCTCGCAGGCTACATCCTATAGATCTATATCTAATTATTCGTGTCGATTTTTTCATATCATCAGGCTTTTCTGTTTCATCGAGTCTCAAATCACACCCAACGGTGCTAAAGAAGTTTTCACAAACAAAATGAAGAAAACTGGCTATCCATAAAGTAGTTAATCAAAATAAACCTGATACATTTACTTTTCTTGATTTGTCTGGCAAATTCATCAATATTGAATCAAAATTAGACTCTTCCAAAGGATCACTGTTAATGCATAAAATAGCAAGTGCATTAAGATTTTCTTGCCTTACGGAATTTCTTCGATAATTTTTAATTTTCATCAAAATGGAGAACAACCTTTCTCCTGATCTAATGTTCAGCCCTCGCCGCGCCGGCCCTCTAGTTTCAACGCCACTGAATATAGCCAATCCCTCATTGGAATAACCTATAGGCCTGCACGCACATTCATAAGTTACCGACACACTATAATATCCCCGTTACGTTTCCTTCTTCAAATATTTCAACACTTAATGTCAGGCCCTCCGCTCGCTTCGCTCGCTCTGGAGCGCAACCAACATAAATGAACAAAAAGTAACGCATGAAAACAACTACATTTATATTACAGTTATCCTATGCCAGAGCCTCTTTGTGTCTGTAACTTATGATAATGCGACCTGCACAGTGTAATAGGTATACTACGCATAACTGTGGTGTTTATTGTTAATTGTTTGCTATGATTGGTAAATGTTTAAACAAACTCTGTTAAGTTATTTTCAACCAAAACATATATATTCCAAAACGAGATACACATATCTGTTCAGAACCTAACCTATCTCTTCTGTGTCTGTCATTTGTCATTACAGTTACCATAGACTAGAAAATATAGTAGATCAGCTAAACACTACAATTCTCCCCTGGCACAATTAAAAACAATGCTAAATATAAAAGTATGACATTAACGAAAAAAAAAGTAAAAACAAACATATGATAAACATACTAAAAAAACATAGGCACTGTAATTTTAAGATATACATAAAACAAATGAACATAACATTTAACTTTAAAATATCAATTTCTTACTCTATTACAAAATCTTCATACCGGCTTGGCTTTTTATAGTCTTTTTTGGTCTCTCATCAGCCTTCATCATATTATCAGGATTCGCCATATCATCAAGATTCGCCCTCGAGTCAAGAAATTCAGATGAGGATGTACTTCTTGTTTGGTCTTCATCTTCAGGGCTTCTGGACGTCTCTTCTTGGGAGCTTCTGAAGTTCTCTTCTGAGGAGCTTCTGAAGTTTTCTTCTGATGAGCTTGATTCAAAAATGAGCTCAATGTCGTTGTTTGAGTCATTAAACAAAGATGGTTCAAAGTAGTTAGGTGAGTTGGCTTCTCTTGGTTCTTCAGAGTCGATTTCAGGGACCTCAACAGGATGATCTTCTCTCCGGCTGGTTTCACTTACTGGTGTTGGAGGAAGTGGGAAAGGATATTGTAATGGAGGGAGAGGATCATTGGCAAATTTCCAATGAAAGCTGGTTTTCTGAGTTGGTACTATCTGAGTTTCATCTCTACACGAAACACTCATTTCCTTCGAATCTTGGTTGTTCGAAGGGCTCAGGAATTTTTTAAAGAAAGATGAATTCCTAGTAATAACATATTTATTTCTCTTGGCTTTTATTGATGTACCCATAATTTGTATAATTGTTAAAGGTCTTGGGTCATAGGCAGGTGTCAAAATATTTCTTTTTCTCTGTTTACACAGAACTAAATCTCCTATTTGAAAGTTATGGGACTTAGTCTTCCTCTTCTTGTCTGCATGCTTCTTCTGTTTCAATTTGTTCTTGAAATCCAGTTGCTTGATGGCTTCATATTCATTTGATTTGAGGTTTTTCAATGTGGGAAGAAAATTATTCATCTTCCTACCAAACACAATTTCAAATGGTGATTTTTTCGGTTGTGGGGTGTGGTGTGCTCCTATACTTTATCAAAAACTCATGAATTTTTGAGTTAAAATTTCCATTTTCAATGTGAGAGCATAGTAATGATTTCTTCACAGTTTTCACAAACCTTTCAGCCATACCATTAGCTTCTGGCCATGCTGGTGTTATTGTTGTGTGTTTTATCCTATAGTTTTCTAGAAAACTAGCAAATTGGTGTCCATTAAATGGTGGTCCATTGTCAGACTTAATAGATTCTGGAAATCCCCAGGTAGCAAAAATTTTATCCAAAATTGGCTTCAGTGCTGTGAAGGAAGTGGAATTTACCATCTCTATTATGGGATATCTTGAAAATTCATTAACTGCTAAAAAGATGTATCTGTTTTGGTGAAAAGGTCCTGCAAAATCTACATCAATATGTTGAAAAGGATACTCTGGTAGTAGACTTTGATTTTATTGGATCCCTATGATTCACCTTAGTAACTGCTTGGCATGGTATGCAGGATTTTATGTATTTTTCAGTTAAAATGTCTAGATTTGGAAACTATATTTTTGTTCTCAACAATTGCTTGGTTTTAGTTATGCCTAAGTTCCCTTTATGAGCCATTTCTATTGCTTTTTCTTGGAAATACATGGGTAAAACAATTTTGTGGTCTCTCAGGATAACTTCATCACCATTAATAAATTTATCCTTAATTTTTGAATAAGGTGTTAGTTCTGGTAGCTTCCAATATCTTTGATCATTGTTCGATATAGCCTCAATCAAAGTTTGAAGTGTTTTGTCTTTTTGGGTAGCTTGTTGGACCTCGACTAGTGTTAAGGCTTTGGGTAGAGAATTCTTGATACACAAATTGACATATTGTTCTACTTTATCTTGTTGGACATATTGTTCACATGTGGTTGGCTCTGGATGTCTTGATAAATAGTCAGATGGATTAGTGATGCCTTTTTGATGAACTACCTTGAAGTTATAAGGCTGGATTCTTAATAAAAGTCTTTCAACTCTTGCATTCGGAGCTGTTCTTGTGTTTTCTAATATCTTTACAATGGGTAAGTTGTCACAATGTAATATAAATGCGGGACCATAAAGATAATTGTGAAAATGTTGTATGGACCAAGTACAAGCAAGTGCTTCCTTTTCAAATTGATTGTATGTTTTTTGTACATCAGAAAGTGTGGTGCTAGCATAAGCAACAATGTGTATATTGCCTTTGACATCTTCTTGGCCTAGTATTGATCCAATTCCAGTAGGGCTTCCATCAACATAAAGATGTGTTGTTTTCTTTATGTCAAAATAAGCAAGATTTTTAGTATTGCTTAATTCTTGCTTGAGCATATTAAAAAGTTGCTCATGGTGTTCTGTCCAATGAAAAACTGTATCTTTGAGAGTGAGTTGTCGCAATGGTTCTGCTTTTTTCTGACAGTTTAGGTATAAACTTGCCCACATATATCCGATCATTCCAAGAAAGGATCTGACTTCACCTGATCTCTCAGGACTTTTGAGATTTAAAATGCTGCTCACCTTGTTCGGATCTGGATGGATTCCTTCGGAAGAAAAGACAAAGCCATAAAATTTTATTTTATTGGTACTATAGATACATTTATGCTTGTTGATTGTAAGATTGTTATCTTTTAGGGTTTGAAGAACTGTTCTCAAAGTGGTATCATGCTCGGGTTTGTTCTTGCCTAAAATCAAAATGTCATCATTGATGTTGATAACTCCCTGGATGTTCTGTAGCAGTTCATTGATGGGGTTTTGGAAAGTTTCTGCTGCCGAATTGATTCCAAAACTTAGCCTTTTATACCGGAACAATCCAATGTGTGTTGAGAATGTCGTTATGAATCTTATTGATTCTTCAGATAATGTTAATTGATGATGCCCTTCTTTTAGGTCGATTTTGCTAAACATTGTTGATCCATTTAGTTGTGTTATGACCTCATAAATTGTTGGTGTAACATGTCGTTCCCTGATTATAGCTTTGTTGGCGTTCCTCATGTCCACACATATCCTGATTTCATCTTGATTATTTTGTTTAGGTACAATTACAATTGGTGGAACCCACGGTGTTGGTCCTGTTGTTCTTTCTATTATATCTTGCTTTTCCAGTCTTGACAGTTCTGATTCAACTTTTTCTCTAATATGGAATGGAATTCTCCTATGTTTGTTCGCAATGGGTGGTATGTTTGGATTAATATGTAGTTTTATGGTGGTGTCAGCCAGTTTTCCTATGCCTCCAACTAGTTCAGGATAACATTTTTCTACCAAATCCTTGTCAATCATGTTGTTAACAAAATTGGCAAATGACACAATGTACAAGTATTTTGATGCCTGATAAGATAACAAAGATTCAGTGTTCCCTTTTACCACAATTAAATCTGATTGAATGCTTTTATTTTTATGTTTTATGATTACTGGTAATCTTCCAATTATTTCAAGATTTGTGGAGTGACCATAAGGATAAATCTTGCTATCGTCAGCAATGAGTGGATCTTTAAAAATTGTGTAGTATGTTTGCTCAGAAATCAGATTAACAGATGTGCCTGTATCTATAATAAATACTAATTGTTGCCCATTAACATTTAAGGTGATTTGTGGTAGAGTACTGCCCTTTGTGTCAATATTGAAGGAATAGTCAGTCACTATTTTCTTCATGCCTGCGACTTGTACCTCTGCTTACTTGATCCTTGTGCTTGTTCAGATTGATTTCTATGCCTGCTGTCTCGTTTAGCCATACACACCTCAGAGAAATGTCCTTTTTTGTTGCAAAAATGGCAGGTTTCATTAAAAGCGGGACAGGTTTGCCTACCATTGACATGCCAGTCATTACTACAGTTTCGATAGGTTTGTTGCTCCTGCTGTTTGTATTTTTTGTGTGTTTGGTTCAGAGCTGCTGCTATGTGGCCTGTTCCTGTTCGGATTGTTACTCCTGTTCGTGCCTAACCTTAACATATTCACATTCATTTCATTGCTTTCCATTTCGTGCACTTGTTTTTCAGTCATTTCGTAAACCGTGGTCTGTGTTAAAATTTGTTTGAGGGTGGGGTTATCTGTAAGTGCGTACCTTCTTAATTTTGACAAAATAGTCCCCTGTATGATTTGAGATTTTATTTCCCTATCTTTGTCAATAAATCTACAATTTAAACTTAATTTTAAAAGCCTGACATAATATGCATCAATTGTTTCGTCACAGTTTTGCTTTGACTGACGAAAATTATAAATTTCAAATTCGGCATTAATTTGGGGTGAGAAATGAGCGTTTAATTTAAGTTTTGCCAATTCATATTTGGGAATTACAATTGGGATGTTGGTGGTAGGGTCAATTTGGGGTGGAGGATCGGGTAAGGAGTTAAAAATATCAAATACCTCTTCTCCAACACAGTGGAATAGCATCGCTTCTTTCCGGTCATCACTGGTGATGCCTGATGTAACCAAAAAGTTGTCAAATCTCTTTATCCACTTTTGCCATCGTACTCCAACATTTGCTTCATGAACGTTGAAACATTCCACGGTGCCAGCGTGTTTTCCATGTTTGCGGGTTCAAAATCACTTACTCATCGCCAAAATGTGGTGTTTATTGTTTATTGTTTGCTATGATTGGTAAATGTTTAAACAAACTCTGTTAAGTTATTTTCAACCAAAACGTATATATTCCAAAACGAGGTACACAAATCTGTTTAGAACCTAACCTATCTCTTCTGTGTCTGTCATTTGTCATTACAGTTACCATAGACTAGAAAATATAGTATACCCTACAATTGGTAGCTCCACAGAACGTTGTGGCTGTTGAAGTCTCTCAGCGCGGCCGACTTATATACAATTCCTAACATCTCTTTCAGAAGTTTCACTTCAGTTGTGTGTTGTGTGCTTATAAAGATGAGGCACATAATTTTTTTATTTCAACCAATAAAAGCTATCCAAGAAGTTTAACAAGCCTGTAAATTAGATATTATCGTCATCGGGTAATTCTGAATTAGAATCTTCAAGTGAGGTAACGAAGGGACGAATATTGTCTATTGACAAGTGTCCTTTTATCCATTGCTTCAAAAGAATTAGAAACATATTAAATTGTATTCTAAACACAACGTATCGTAGGCCACCACCATATATTTTTGAAGTGAAACCTTCTTTAGTGTCGTTGGGTGTGATTTCAAAACTTCTTTAGCGCCCCTAGCCTTTTGAGAATGGGAGGGATTTGGGACTCGATGAAACGGATGAAACAGAAACGAGGAAACGGAAAAAGCGACACCAATAAAAAGATATATATCGGGATATAGGATGTAGGCTGCGAGAGAATGAGTTAGAACACAGTATACAATGTTTGCCGAGTAGTTGTCGTTTGATCAGTGAAGTTAAGCAACGTCGGGCGTGGTTAGTACTTGGATGAGTGACCGCTTGGTTCAGTTTTATGAAGGTTTCACTTCTACCGCGTATGAACTGTTTTTAATTTTATACAGTCTTTAATATCGCGTTGCTGAAATTTTCACTTCTGTCGTACGATTTGAAGCACACACCTTATTTATATTAATTTTATTTTGGCACATTTGTCAATTAGGGTATTTTATTTTTGTTTGCAGGAATTGCCGCTGCCGGTGGTGAACACTTGGGATCACTAATCGACTTTGTTGGTGCCATTTTCTTTTCAACCTTAGGCCTGTTTGTACCTGCCCTAATCGAAATTATTGTAGATTGGGAGGAAGGATGGGGAAGGTTCCAGTGGAGACTGATCAAGGATATTTTAATTATGATCCTAGCTCTATTCGGTCTTGTGTCAGGAAGCTACTACGCCACATTAGAAATGAAATGATTGAAGTAAAGCAAGAGAAAACTATACTCTGTGATATTTTTGTTTACAATTAGTTGTAAGAAAATAATTAGACTAGAAATCACACTTGTTGAGATTATGTATTTGAAAAATAAGTCGAGAAACTCGAAACATTCCAGTAGGTCATCCGGTTGTACTAAATTGAATTATAAATAGACAAATATACATTTAAGTAGTAAACATCTTTGAATAAGTGTAGTACTAGCAAATTTTAAATATTATTATATTGTTCATTTTCTTTTGAAAGTTATACATTTTTCATTGCATATAATGCGTAATAACTGGATAATTTAAGTATTATTATCACATCATAAGCATCAATTAACTAAACATTTACAAATAAATATATTTTTTCGCTTATTCAGCTTTGTGATAAATACTTAAAATAAAAAGTTAAATGTCCAACCGATGGGTTAGATTTAAGCTAAATGCTCTCAGTGATTATATTAAAGGACATTTTACTATATTCTTTGTCATAATACTATTGATACTCCTACTATTAACGGCTCCCTGGAACTTTTTATATGATACATATTATGTTTATTAATTATAATTGACTAATAATACATCTGGATCTTTCCTAATATTATTATCACACTTCACACTTAAAAAATATAGCTAGTTTAACTTTGTCGACATCTGAGAAATATTTTGAATAATGTCTTCCTTCTCGCTTTCAACCTTTGTTTAATCAGGGACCAATACGTCTTTTTTTGTCATTCAAAATAAACATTTTCAGAACTTAAAAATAAATTTTAATAATAACTTCTAGTGAACATTAAAACTTAGAAGAATAGTCGAATGCATTTTTTAATTATTACAAGTTGGGCAATTCTGGGGGTCTGGCTTATAAGCAAAGCCAAAACCCTTGTTCGCATAGATAAGCTGTGGAGAAGAGCATAAGATATCGTAACGGCGACCACTCGAACTGTACGATTTGAAATTGATTGATAGCCAGCGAATTTCACTGTGAAAAAGAAGAAATTCAAGATCGGAGTCCATCTCATTGCACAGATTTTAAGAAAATCGTATATTAAGGCGCTGCTTTTGATAATACTAGCTATTTCCATTGTACTCACAAGGCTATCAGGAAGAAGCCAATGGCGGAAAATGTCCAATACAATGAATTGTCATTGCTGAGGGATTATTTCCTTGTATTAAAGATTCACTGGCGCGCCAGCACTGGTATACTAGTGGCATCGTATGAACACTTTTTCGTGCCAGTCCAGTGCTGGCCGTCAGCACTGGAGCGAATAGAGAGCACGTCTATTTTCCTTGCCAGTAGCTGCCACCTCCTACCCTGTAACACCCGCGTCAGTGTTACAGGCAACGTCTGAACACGCTGGCGTCAGTCGCTGTCATACATGGTTATTGAAATTGAATTGTTTATTTTTATGTTTTTCACATAAAATGGCGCTTAAATTTAGTGAAAATGAAACGTTTAAGCTTGTTGAACTGTACAGAGAGTAGGAATGCTTATGGAATATCCGATGCGATGCCTATAAAAAACAAAAAAATGTGTACATCGGCTCTACAACAAATTTAGAAGGAGACGGGTATTGAAGGCCGTACGATTCAAGAAATAAAAAACAGGATTAAAAGTATTAGCTCCGTTTCACACGAGTCCGACATCGGATATCCGACGTCGGATATCCAATGTCGGACTCGTGTGAATATTACAAAAAAAAAATTACCTTATACTAAACGAAAACTAGGCAGAAAGATGGATATATACGAAACACAAGGTAGGCTAAGAGGATCTAGGAAAAAGGAAAATTTCGGGAACCACAATCGTTCTTTTCGATAGCCAGTCGCCCAAAATCCTTTTTAAGGTTAGTTTTAATTCTATTTTTATTTTCTGAAGGTTATATTTGTAAAAAGTTTTTTTTTTCTTGATTTTGGGCATGCCTTGGGTTAGTTTTTGTTCGTTGCGTCCCTGTAGCGAGCGAAGGGCTATGCGTAAAATGTACTTACTGGCATAGTCGTGACATGCATATCTCTGAAAATTTGCTCAATAATTTTAGTTTTGCCTGGGGTTTGTAATATGAGTGATTTGGAGTTAAACAACGCGCGTCAGGCGGTATCTGTGACGGGAATGTGTTTTGCAGGCTGTCTGTAACCGTTAGTGTAAAACGTGTTTTTTCTAACGTCATTCCCAAATAAGGGATTACCTATATTCAGGCGTCACGCGGCCTAATGTGGCGTTAGATTTTCATGTCGATATAAGATATGTTTACACATCAGTTTCTCGAGTACTAGCTGCAGACTCGCTCAATTTTTTTTTCAACTGTATATACCGTGTTTACATGGTATCTTTTATTTCAAATTTCATTAGGTCATGCATAAGATTTGATACATCGACACAAAGATAAGAAACAATTATTGCACCTTACAAATTATCATAATGATAAACGACACAATGAGCACCACTTCAGTTGTTGTTTTTAGCAATCACTAATGTCTAGCTAAAAGTGTCGTGTTAATGATTTTAAGGTAGGTATGAAAAATATTATTTTTCTTATGCGTATAATAATTTTATTATTTATTGTAGAATTCTTAAGCGTCTTTCACAACTCTCAACATAAATTGGTCAAATTATAAACTATAATACGCAGTTGTTAGTAAGGTCAATTTCAGCTGCTACATAGTGATCCAGACATATATCGGCAGGGCCTAAAATTGACCTAAGTTTCAAATATTATTTCTACTCTGCCAAATCCGATTGGAATATCCTTTTCGATTTTCGAAAGGGTTATTTTTCTAGTACAATTCAGTGACAACGAACAGTTAATTTTCATTCCAAGAGTGTCTTAACGAAACATGGTAAATTCAGCCAAGTTCATCCGCTTGTATACAAACTACTTTTCAAATTTTGAGTTATCTTATTTTCTCTCTACTTTAACTTCATTCTCACTAATATCAAACCGTTACCTTAATGTTGGATTCATATTTGTTTTCTTATTGGCAATAATTGAGGAGCACACATGTAAAACCCATAAACCCATATTTTGTAATAATTGTGAGAGTTTCCAATTTTTTATTATTGAAGTGAAATTTCTTTAGCGAGGATAAGTCCGAAAAAATTAAAATTAAATGAAACGGAAATCAAAGTGAAACACTTTAATGAAACATGTTCCAGTATTATTATAGCTGGAAGGCAGGACATGTAGCTGGGATAAAATGAGGATCCTGGACGAAAACTAAACCCCGTACCTCTCCCCGTTAGGCCAGGAAAGGGGGAGAAGAAAAAACTAAAATAATTAATTTCGGGAGAACGGGAAGAGCTACGGGGTCGAAATTTTTTTGGTATGTGCGACTCATGGGGGACCTTTCAACATATGGAGGGGGGGGGGGCGGGGCTCTAATTTAAGGGGGATTTTGGGAAAAAACCGTTTTTTGTCGATATCTCTGCTCAAAAAAATGGGAACTTTACTCAAAAGTTATTAAAAAGTATTTAATTATAATATTTTTAGAAAATTATTTTGATATAAAACTTAAACATCAAAACACGTATTAACATCAAACTCCTTTTAAACGGGTAATTGAAAGAATATTAATATAAGTAAAAGAAATAATATCAAAACTTAAAGAAAATAAGGTTTTGAATTTATCGGGTTTTGCATGAATGGAATGACTTTGTATCTATTTTTCATGGGGATTTAGTGGCTTCTGGTCGCATCCCTGTTTAAAAATTGATAAACCAACCATGTCGAAATTAGTGGAAATCCATGTCCAAATCGAAAAACACAAAAAGTGGGTTTATTGGTTTTTGCATGTCAGCTGCCCAATTGTGTTGTATAGGCGTCCTCGGAAGAAACATTTAATTTGCCGTCCACTTGGCGTTTTCCGGTTATTTACTTAACCTGTGTATTTTTACTTCTCCGTAGTGCACCTATATGTCAGATATAGTCAAAAGCGATCTTATCGTGCGGGTCCAAAGGTCACAGTTTTCGGTAAAAACTTCATTCGTGGCAGATTTTTCGTGTAAAATCTGTCAAAGGAATGACATTTAATGAAAAATGTGACCTTTGGACCCGCACGATAAGACCGCTTTTGATTATAGTTGACTATAATAAAGTAAATATGAACCAACCATTAAATCTTTAATGTTTTTGACAAACGGTTTGGCATTGGTTTCCGGAAAATGAAGATAAATTAGAGAAATGATTGATGATGATGATTTACAAAAATGGCATTCACGAATTATGTGAATTATATTGTTGCATATATAGATTGACTGATGGACTGCACTGAAAAAAAAATTATTTGATACAAATAAAAATGGAGTTTATTCAAGCAAATATTTGTTTGAATAAAAAATAATATTTATTTATAGATTTTCTTTGTTCGAAATAAATATTTATTGCGAACAAACAATATGATTTTATAATCGTTGTTCACATCAAAGAAAAATAACTTTAAAACAAATAAAATTATTTTGATTCAAATACGAGAATTTATTTCATATAAATACCCAAAACATTGGTTTAAATACCGGGCCTAATTAAATTAAAACACAATGCTTTTGGAACAAATATTACATATATTATGTTCTAAAACCTTGGTGTTTGGATTGAAATCTGAGGTATATTTGTTCCAAAAAATTTGTGTTTTAATTTAAATAGGTCGGTTATTTAAATCAATGTTTTGGGCATTTGTACGAAATAATTTCTCTTATTTGAATCAAATAATTTTTACTTGCTGAAGGCTATTCAATGTTTTCTGTGTGTGTTGGTGAAAGAATTTTTGGCTGTTGCAAATATGTGTTGATCTTTCTAAAATGACAATTTATTAACATTCAGTTAGATGAGTGATTAGAGGTCGATTTCATTAGCAAGTAAAAAAAACCATAACAAATATGTTGCTTGAAAAAAAACACTGTTATTATTCTTCAGACGTATTTAGGTGTCACGTTCTAGCTGAAATAAATTGTATGTCTTAGTTTTGTTTTGTTTGCTAAAGAATCCAAAATCCGAACCCTATTTAATCCACCGATTTGTAAATGGTATGTCAGAACACTTAATTTTTAATTACCAAATTCATGACAGGAACAGTTGTCTACAGTAAGTAAAATAAAAGTTTAAAAGGGATATCCAAGAAACATTTTTATTCAAAGGTATTAAAAATAAAGAACAAAACGAGTATTCCCAATATATAAATAAAAAATATAATCAGATTATTTTGTCTCTGCTTATCACTGGTTTTGAAAGTTAAATCATTTTTATAAGGAAGAAATCTATTATTACAAGCTAAAAACATATTTTTTCTAAATACTAGATAGGAACATAAACATATTATGGGATAAGTTGTACTACTTATTAATTTTAACGGTAACTCACTAGTTTTTATAAAAAATACTAAAATTTTAGTCCATAAAAATTTTATCATATAAAAATAGTGACAGGCAGTAACATTTTACTTATTTAAACTAATACGACATACAACTACCTCTCCAGATATGAGCATTGAATGGAAATGGCACAAAATTATCACCGATTATATTGTTAATAACGACATTAAATCGATTTCCATCAGGCTAGGTAAAACTTCGATGCCGTCAATATTTTGATTTAAAAATAAACGAAAAAATAATAGAAACAAAACAATTGTGACTGTTGTTCATGATGCTATCTGAATAGCCTGATATATTGTTTAAAAGTATGTCATCCATTTAACAAAAATAATATATTTTTTTTAAATACTATTAGATTTAATCGAAATAAAAAACAATTTGCTTTAAAACTGTACTTCCATGGATCAACCATTTATTTATTCAGATTAAATAAATAGGGCTTTGAAATACCTATCAATTAATATTATATTATGCAGGTACAAGAACGAAAAGGACGCCATTGAACTTAACAACGTAAAAAGCAAAAATACTCAATCAAGATCGTACGCCAAACTGCCTAAGCGTACTGTTATACACTATTGTCGGCGTATATTGCGTGAATTCATCTGCAGTATTAGGTACTAGTAAAACTCACGACATTTTGATTATGAGAGAACGCTTCTTATTTACAAACGATTAATTATGTACCTAGCTAAGGAATATAATAAAATCGTAACTTACCTTGAAATAAGGGCACAAATGACCCAAGTCCCACTTAATTAATGCATTTTCCATCACAAATACTAAAAAATAGCGACATTGGGCGGATACACTCTATAAAATCTCCCTATAGGACGGCAACAGAAATGAAACTGAAATAAGGGCACGAGACGGGGACTGGGAAGCGTATAGCTTCGACGCGGCTGCGCAACTGCTACGAGTTGTAAGAGTGATATTTGGTCAAATATTCACGATCTTTAATTTAAAGCAACCTTTATTTGTTTTAAATAATGGAGAGGTTTCGTATCTGTAAAGCTTTAAAGCGAATAAATATGTGCTTAATGTGGAAAAAAGTCTTGCCATCACTAGGCAAAGAAATAACCAAGAAAAATCAAACACGCCCAAGGGTTTAAATTAAAGATATTTTGTTTAATCTAAATAATTTTTAGTTAAAGCAAAGAAATATTTATTTTTTTCCCACATGTTTATCAGTGTGGCTTGTGTATTGTAGCCTTGGGACATTGCACGTAGTTTCAACAATAGATTTTCATCAACAGTGCAAACCCTAAACATTTTGCAATCACTACTCACATCAATCTCTGCATCAATATCTTATATTATTTGCGATTTAAGGTATAAAAAGGAATGTTAATATTTGCTTTTTCCAAAGTAGGCGACATTTTCAATGAGACGGTTGCAACATAATCATAGACTCGATCATAGGTCATATTATTACATGCAAGAAATATCAAATTGATGCTATAATGAATTTTGTATAAATTGAATAAACATGGTTAAATATAATATCGCCGCCGATATAATATCATGCTTAAACAGTACCTAATCTCGTTATGGGTATTTAAATTATGTGTTATGTAATCTGTATAAATATTCAGTTCGTTGAATACGTTGTTAAAGTATTATTTGTTCGAATTTGGGGTAAAAGGGATTAATCTTAGATGAAATGTAAATTCTGAATAAATAAAGGCAATTATTGAAGAAACGAACGTAATTCATTTTATATTATTAGAAGTAAAAACTTAAAAAAACGAGAATTTGCTCCAAATTATTCGGTTTTCGAGTAATAAAATATTATGTGGTGACGGTGCGGTATTTAAAATCGAAATGCCGAAAAGTTTAAATTCAACAATCTAACCCTGGTAAAAAAGGTATCGTCATTTCTAAAGGGTTTTCTTGTGCAATGTGTTGTGTATATCTATCTTATAAATTCTATAAAAACTTTAATTTCTTTGGCTTACAAATCGATATTTTAATATTTTCCCTTAAAAGTACATTTTGTCGATATCCAAAAAAAATACTAGCCATTTTCAATCAATAGAATTCTGAAGACCGTCATTTACGCTATCGAATTGATTAATAAACACATGCTTGACAATTAGGTAAATGATTATTTCAATATATTACAGAAACTGACCATCAGATGTACAAGATGATCCAGCAAGATTTTAAATGCCTTATTTTTCTCTCATTATTGACTGTTCCTCTCTGTCGTTTGGCTGAAGTCGAATCGACCCGACTAAGCGTTAAAAAGTCGAAATCATAGAGCTTTGATCGTTGCATGCGTGACGACTCAGTCTTTTTCACTACCCAGGAAAAAGTGGGTTGAATGCGCCTCAAGAAATTTTCACTTTTCTATGCGCATCATGAAAATAGTATGCATATTATAGTCATTAGTACAAATAGTAAGTTTCACATTAAATATCTTAAAAATGTGCCATGCCAAATTATTACAACGTAGGTACTATATAATTATTATTAAAAGCATTTTTAAATTATTGAAGTGAAAACTTCTTTAGGCGCGTTTTGCAAATTTTTTTTGTGAGGGTTGAATGAGACTGAGCCGTCACGCATCACGCGTCATGCTCGGATATGTAACGTAACGCTCCTTATACCGGATGGTGCATCGAGGTTGGAAACAGGAAATCCCATGCAAATTTTAAACTGGTTAAATATTTGCTCCCCTGTTGACTTTAGAGCAAAGTTGTAAGGTGACTTTTTCAAGGTCTCTGTATGGTAAATACACATGCGAAATTTGAACAATTTTGGACAAGCCGAACTTAACTTATTTAAATAAAATTGCAGCTAATTTTTTATTAAAATTCAACAGGTAATACTGCAGACACCAGCATTAATTAAACTTGTCAACCTATGATTTGTCACTGTCAAAAGTAATTTGAAAGTAAACTACCGGTTGCAAATTTTATTTGACATTGACAAATCATAGGTTGACAAGTTTAATTAATGCTGGTGTCTGCAGTATTACCTGTTGAATTTTAATGAAAAATTAGCTGCAATTTTATTTAAATAAGTTAAGATCGACTTGACCAAAATTGTTCAAATTCCGCATGTGTATTTACCATACAGAGACCTTGAAAAAGCCTCCTTACAACTTTGCTCTAAAGTCAACAGGAATGCAAATATTTGGGCAATTTAAAATTTGCATGGGATTTCCTGTTTCCAATCACGATGCACCACCCGTTACTGGCATGTTCCCGTATAGGTAGAGGGCCGAAATTTTCAGGGGATGTAGCCGGGGCAAAAAGAAGATCCTGGACGAAAACGGGACCCCGTATCCCCCACGTTTGGCCAGGGGAGGAAAGAGAAGGAAAAACTTAAATAATTAATTTCGGGTGAACGGGAAGAGGTACGGGGTCGAAATTTTTATGGTAGGTGCGCCCCATGGGGGGGGGGCTACTTTAGACCATACGGGGGAACGGGGCTCTAATTTAAGGGGGGGATTTAGGGGGAAAACCGCTCTTCGCCCGTATCTCTGCAACGAAGGCTCGGATCGAAATTGTGATAAATGATGACTCCGCTTGTCGAAGTTTTCACTTCTATCGTGTGGTCTTAAGCACACACAATTTTTTTTAATTCAGTAGGGAAATCATCTGATTGAATCCAAACTGACCATGGACAGATGATTTTATGATGAACAGTATAATACTTCTGGTTAGTTTGAATTCGTTGAAAGGTAAGTGCCCTAGAAGTACTGCTTGTTAGTGTGGGTTAGCTCGGTTCGTAAAAGAAAAGTTCGCCCTTTTCATCCAAGGATTTGCTTTTTAACAAATTGAACCTGCACTGCTTGTGTGTTAATTGGGCGTAGGTTTGGTTAGCTTGGGTTAAGTTTGGATCGTAAAAGTAGACTTCGATCAACGTCAAGAGCGCATAGCATGCTTAGCCTTTATAGAATTGAACCTAACCCAAATTATCTAGAAGTAGCGAGTAGTGCGAGTGTTTGTCTGGATCAGTTGTAAGCCCTTATTATTCGTTACAGAACCGAATCGAACCCAAAGTAGTAAGATGTAGTGCTTGTGTCAGTTTGGGTTCAATTTGATTAACTAAACAATGTCAATTTTTATTTAAGCTTGTTTTTCATTATGCCACTATTGTGTATTGTAAGTGATCTCTAAAAATTGTAGGGTAAGGAAAGGTAATTTGGTGATACAGTTTATTTGGTGATATTTAATATTTAGCTTGCCATAAGATTATCTATACCTTAACCAGTTCAAAACGCTCCCAATTTTTAATTTAGGAGTGGAAAAAAATATGAAAAAAAAGGGAAGTCAGAAATCTTGACCAGGCGCCCTCAACTGGTAAATAGCACTTACTTTCCTTGTTATTTAAAAGTCTGTACACACACAATAGTGTGTGTGAACGATGATCTAATAATCAATTTTTTTATTGTCGCAGGGTAATTATATATATTCTATTTGTCGATGGCGGAAATGGATAAAAAACTATCTGTTGACGAAAGATCAACAGTGTCTACGGTCAGCAAGAACTACTATAATTCTGAGTAAGTATAAAAAAAAGATGCAACTATTACAACTTAGTCGTCAGACGTAATTTTTTAGATAAGCCGGACCTTGATATTTTTTAAAAAATGTATTGAAACTCGCTCTCTGTTATAAAATATATAATATGAGCAGAGTACAAATAATATCGAGTAGACCCAGCAGTCTGCGGGAAGATATTCAAAAAGTATTCGCTGATGCGCTTTCCTCGGTCATTATAAGACAACGCGACGTGAAAGTACACAATCTCAGGGCATTTGCACACTCTGTCCCTCGTAGAGGGGCCTCGGTGGCCACCAGTGGCCACGAACCAGATTGATCCGGATTCGCCCCGTCCGCACGTCCGTCGGCAAAATTGGAAAGCCACAAAGTATCGAAAATCCCGAGTGGACCCAAAGCTTTCGACAAAATGATTCTTTTCTTGATTTTGGGTATGTCTTGGGTTAGTTTTGGTTAGTACCTGGTTAGTTTCCTTTTCTTGAACTCCCGTAGAGAGCGAAGCGACCGGAGGGCCATGCGAAAAGTGAAATGAATGTTTTCAAAACTTTGCACATTCGATACTTTGCTCCCATCTCCTGTGAACCTATCATATACTTATTTATACCGTGATATGAGTAGCTCACGTTGGGGTGGCTTCGGAAGACTTGTGGTCAGGAGGAGATCGGTGTGTATGCCATGCGAAAATATTAGAGTCCCTGAAAAAAAATCGATTATGCCTTCGCTTGCATAAATCACCAACCGTGTAGTTCATAAGTTTTCATTATTGTGTGTGACAACGTTAAGTTTTTGTGAAAGTTTCAATCTCCAGGGGTTAGTTTGGGCTATTATATTGCCATACTGGAAGTTCCAAGATTAGTAGCACTGATCCAGCATGAGTGTAACCACAGTTTATACCGTCACTACGCTATAAATTGTGGTGTAACTAACCTATCTGGAAGTATCACCGCAGCTCTGTTTGAGAACAAACGGTGGTCGTGTCTGGCAAATTGCATTCCGTGGCAGCGCCATAAACATAAATTCAAGACTATATCATACACATACATTCATTTCCTAACGTTTCTAGTGAAACGTATTTTAAAAATGCTATTATTCCACTCGTATCTTAAATATATATTTTGAAGTTTTGAAGATATAGGTATAGTATACAAGGGCGTATATTTAAATTTTTCCAGGGGGGGTGGCAAATTCGAATTTTATCTTCCCATAATCTGTAATGTGCTCTGGCTTAAAGTTTTATTAGTTTATACATTATTTATGTGAATTTCCAGGGGGGGCCAAGGCCCCCCCTGCCCCTCCTTATATACGCCCTTGATAGTATAGTAGATAATATACAAATTAAATCTGCTGTAATACATGGTTATATCTTCATGCTGTATTGTCTAGCAAAGAAGCAATGCCTTCCTATCACTGTATGATCGATTTAAAATGGTTTTCTTGGGCAAGCATGTACAAACTATACATATTCAATGCCTTTAAGGAAATAAATTTTCTTTTTTCATCATTTTATTTGGGAAGAAAAATGCAGACTATTTTTTAGAGAGTTACATCATCTTGCACCAGTAGTAATAGCGTAGGTGTCTACCTCATCTAACTTAGTCAGTTCTCAAATATCATTTGATTCACACTTCAGCAATAATGACTATAACTTACGAAATTTTAAACATGGGATTAATCAGTTCTAAATATAAGAGGTATAATAAACTTTTAACGATGAATTGAATGTTAAATAACTAAAAATATATTAATATGGTCTATTTAAGACTACTATTTAATATCGATCATTTCAAATATCAATTGTAATAATATCATGACCTTAAAAATGGGTGCATATTTCAGATCAATACTAATAAAAAATGAAGAATTATTGGAAATTAAATCTACAGTGGATAAGCAAACAACATATTATAATCCATACGAGCATAGGGTCGTCGAGCATCCAAATGGGTAAGTTGCTTAATATTTACTACCACATCAATAAACTGCACTGTTGGCAACCCGAAGTGCAACATGACAATTTTTGGTGACCAAGTGGAGGCAACTTTGCCGCTATCAACAGTTTTTAGTCTAGTTGGGGTGGCTACATACAACTTCTTATCCAGACGGTTATAAATATCCCATTTTTTTTAAATTTCGTTTCATCATAACGTTCATTTAGCGAGATATTTTTGCTTTTTCCCAACCCAAATAATCTAAAAAATTGTAAAAATTTTGAAGCGGAAAACTTCTGTAACGGCATTAGCAGCCTGAAAACGGAAAATGAAACGAAAAAAACGACACCTATAAAATGATATAGAACTATAGGATGTAGTCTGCGAAAGAATGAGATAGAACGCAGTTATACGGCTGTTACATGTTTGTCAAAAGTACAAAGTAAAAAGTAGTTGTCTTTTAGTATACTTGGATGGCTGTCCGCTTGGTTTAGTTTTATGAAGGTGTGACTCCTACCGCGTGTGAACTGTTTTTAATTTTATATAGTTTTTAACATCGCTCTGCTGAAGTTTTCACTTTTGTCGTCGGGTTTTAAGCTCACATCTTTCTTTTATTTTATAAATAGATATTTTGTGCGCATCCAGTAAACGGCTTGACCACCGGACATATTTCGGAAACTACTGGCCATAGAAATTTCGGGCCATGATAAAAACCTGCAAATGATTTTAATTTTAAAATTTTATATTTTACTGGAGGGGGGGGGGGGGGGGGGGGGGCGCAAATAAAGAGTAAATATTAAAATCGTAAATTTTTGAAGTGAAACTTTTTTAGCGAGGGTGTCAGAAAAAAAATGAGCGAGTCTACTAGTACTCGAGACATTGTTGTGTAAACATATTCTATATCGACATGCACAAATATTTGAGTAGCCCTCGTAAAATCACAGCGCATGGTTATGACACAGCTTACCAAACAATCAGCTAGCCGACTCTCCTGTCAAAGTGGAAATTAAAATCTGACGTGACCGACGCCATTTCGGGTTAAAACACAGGGCCGGGATAAGGAGTATTCAATTTTAAATAGACAGGATTGGAGTTTTGATATTAGAGCTTGTTTTTTTTTAGTTTTATCGTTGATTGGATGCAATTAACGGTTTTAGATAATTTTCAACTTTTTGTTTTAAATATAGGTACCTATACTTAGTTTTTATTAAGATATTGTCTTAAGAGGGAAGAAAGGAAATATAAACCACCGAAATCATAGAAATATTGATTTATTTTACAAAAATAACTGTTTAAAAGGTATACCATAGGTTTGTTATCAAATATGTATCTATATAAAACTAAAAATGTATAATTATTTAGTTTTCCATATAATAAGCTTATTTTTATTAATACCTACATTTAAAGTTTGTGTTAATATCTTTTAAAGTATAATATAACCTAATTCGTATGTTTAATTGAATAACAAAATTCTTGGGGAATCTGGGACAAGCGTTGCTAAACTGAACTGTTTGAGAAATACTTAATAAATTTTAACAAATATTTGGCAGGACAACGATTTGTTCGAAATTTTTTTCGACAAATAGATTCAGTTTTTGCTATAAAGGCAACCAAGTCATCGTCGGGATTCTTCAGATAAAATTTTCGGTATTCTTGATACCCACCCTCCAGGGTGAAAAGTAACCAAAGTACCGATTTTCAACTGTTTATAGCTGTGAGGCATAACATCAAACATCAAATATGCTTAGAATTTTAAATAGAATCCAAAAATGTAATAAAATATAGGGCGTTTCATTGAAAAAAATATAACTTTGTTTGATCACCCTGTATATAAAAAAGTGTCGATAAAAAAATATAAAAAAATAAAGATAATTTTACTAGGAACAACTTTTGTATTTAATTTTTTTTGCAACTCCCCGTCGTCTTCGAGATAAGGTCTAGGCCTCTCTTAAACGGGCCACCCTGTACAATAATTGTTTTTCTGCAGCCGTGCGCAAAACAACTAATTATTAACTTCAAATGAAATCGCAAAATCGACGCGGAATCCTTATTTTATACTAAGCATACATGGAAAGAAAATTCTCACTTTTTCCGTCGAGTGTGCTATGAATAGTCATGGCAACCAAAAGTATAAATAAATGACAGTCGTGCGTTAGTTACAATACTTGTTGCTGGCACTCCTGGCTCTGAATATGTCCGAATATAATATGCGAAAAATTACAAGTCATTTGCAAATTTCAGAATAAATATAGAGGAAAATGTGCATGCGGCTATAGAAAAAGTTCTGTGTAGTTTTTGAGCACGAAGTAAGATTGCCATTTTCGAAAGGTAAACGCGCACAATTAATTTCTTTAAGGTAATTTGTAACATAATCTTCATTTTATGATAAACAATATTATAGTAAGAAGTATTACAATCAAAATTAGTTACATTCCAGTAAAAACAGCTATACTTACATTAATGAAAAATATTTCTAGGCTACAACAGTACATCATTTTTAAGGTGCTTGTCAAAAAAACTTACCTAATGGCATCTTTGGGAAATCTAAAAAAGCTTATTTTCTTGTTAGATTTATAACTTTTCACACTGCAGGTTTTAGCGGCACAAACGTAATTTCTATTATATACAAGCACAAGCACAGATATTATAAAATAAGTAGTTTGTTCAAGAACGTATGTACACTATTAATTACTGCAACTAGAAAATATATACACTTAAACTGTAACTACGACACTGGCTAACACAAACAACTCATCTGACACGACCATGAGCGACGAGCCAACACTGTCGAATTTGATAGATTTTAACCCAAAATGGCGGCCTGCGCGAGGCAATGCGCATACCGTTCAAATTTTAAGAGTTGGATAGCTGATTGTTTGGTAAGCTGTGGTTATGATGTCACAGCCGTTTGCATATTTCCGTCCCCATCCGCAATCCGTAGGCACATTTCCGTCTCATTTGCCGAGATTTACCCTCTTACCGCCGCGTAAGATGTTTACACATCAAAAATGAAAATCAAATGAAACGGAAATCAAAGTGAAACACTTTAATGAAGCATGTTCCAGTACAGCAAGAGACATGTAACCTGGGTAAATTGAGGAACCTGGACCAAAACTGAACCTCGTATTCCCCCCGTTCGGACAGGAGAGAGTGTAGAAGGAAACATTAAAGTAATTAATTTCGGGAGAAGGGGAAACGATACGGGGTAGCAATTTGTATGGTAGATGCGCCTCATGAGGGGGGGGGGGCTACCTTTTTTTATCATATGGGGGGACCGGGACTCTAATTTAAGGGAGGATTTTTTGGTAAAATAACCGTTTTTTGCCGATATTTCTGCAACGGAGCTTCGGATCAACAATCTGAACGATCCCATTTCACGGCCATCAGTGGTGGTGGGGGAGATTATATCACCACCCCCCACTGCCCTGGATACTCAACAAATTTCGAAAAAATGAGAAAAATCTTATAAAAACGAGAAAAATTGTTCGGTCAGTTCATAAAAGTATTATAAAACGAAATAAGAAAAAAAATAGTAAAAAAAAGTTAGAGAAACACGGGTTTTAGGGGAAAAAAGGCGAAGAAGGTAAGCTATGAGGTTGGGGATGGCAAATAATGAAAATATAAAAAATGGTTATAGAAAAAATAATGATAAAAAGCAAAAAAAAAAATTAAAACGTGTCGAAACCGGGGGCAAAAGTTAAGAAAAAAATGCTTAAAAAAACTCAATTTCTAATATCTCTTTCAGAAGTTTCACTTCAGTTGTGGGCTTATAAAGTATGTACCATCGCGCCGAAAAAAATCTGGGACAACAAAATTGTCGTTGTTGAATAGCTCCTAGGCTATAAAGAGTATGCAAAATCTATTGAGGATGGGTTATCATTGTTGTCATGGAAGTGAAAAGGTTAAATACCGAAACAATAATACTACCTTTTGTAAAAGTACGAGGAAAAATGGAAATATGTATGTTTATTGTTTTAAAATGTAACAAAAATAAAATCGAGATTTTTTAATATTTGGTATTTGCACCGTTATTATCGATTAAAGCTTGCAAACGACGTGGCATACTTAACACTAGGTTATATTATATTATATTATATTTCTTTTGACACATCCGTCAGTCACATAATTAAATCAAACTGATAACTTCAAAACTAGCTAATAGTCCGGCAGATTAAACTATATTTTGCTGTCCCAGTTTTTTTTCGGCACGATGGTACATACATACAATTTTTTAAAATCTTTGGTACATTATTAGAAAGCTTGGATAATTCTGCATCATTTTGGTCTAAGATTCTTTGGGATAACGGTCCATATAAGAGTGAGGAAAGCTTGAAAGTGCATTCCTTTTGCCGTAGGGCGCAGTTTGCGATAAAAACGGTTTTTTTTTATTTTATCTGAAAAACTTAAATCATACGTTCCGATTTTGTTTCACTGCTATCAATTATTTTAACACCATATTAAAATTATGCTTAAATTAGCAGTTTTCCATAATTATATTATTAATTCTAAAGCAGTTTTTGGACTTTTCGAATAATGGGTGACAAGTCTGCACTAATCTCAATTAACCATAAAATTTTAAATTTTTTTTTAAGTTTTTAATCATGGAATGTCTCACCACGGAACTATGAAAACAATCATTTATCAATTAAAGTGTTACAAACTATTCTTTCGACAGTGTTCAACATTTGGCAAGCCCTTTATATATAGAGAAGTAACGTAAATGTCAGTATTTTTATAAGCACTGTTCTTAGTCATCAATAAAGAGCGGAAAAATGCAAGCGAAAAACCACAATATATGCGCATTTAAATGCATAAAATTTTCAGAATATATGCATCGAAATGAACAAAAAATGCAAATATGCATTTTTATTATATAAAAAATTATGAACATTAATGTTATTTTAAATAAAGCCAGAACAATTTCTTTATAATTAAACCCGTTCTTCAGAAACCCTATAATTTTTTACCTATCTCACAGACTTATTTAATAAATATAAATGAAACAAAAAAAAATTCGTAATAAAAGTTTTTTATTCATAGATACACACATTGATACTTACATAGCAAATTACAAAACATAAAAATCTTACATTGACAAAATATTATTTGCGATTATAAAAAAAATTAATAATACAATTAATAATTCAACAATAGCATTGATACATTTAGATAATAGCAACTTGCACAACATACAATTCGTAAATTAACAAACTATTCTTTGCAGTTATAAAAACAATTTATAACTAAATGTTTTCCAAAATTTTCCAAAAGAAAATTGTGTCTCTTATCTGTAAACATATGTTTAAAAATGGAAAAACTTCGCTCAACATCTACAGAAGTTATCGGACAGTATTTTAGTTTTGGAATTAAGTGTGTTTCTAATTTATACAAATCCAGTTCTCTTTCGAAATTAGTGAAATTGCCTATAAAAACTTCTGAAATATTTTTTAGGATTTTGAAGCCTGTGTGATTTTCAATTACTGACATAAATTTTTTTATAACCGCAGCCCCAACAGTACCTGAAACTTTTTTTGCACCTCAAATTGATTTATTAAAGCCACTGAATCTGTCAAAGAAACAGAGGTAGCCTCCAATTTCGTGAGTGCTATAGGTACAAAAGAATAATTTGTTTTTATAAATATTAAATTTTCTTTCACTGTTGGGTTAGAAAATAAGAGTTTTTGGATTTATTAGAGCGGCAGAAGACGAGTCGTTTAGATCTTCGATAACTTTTTTAACTAATTTACAGTTCTCGGCATAAAATATAGCAGCGGCTAACCAAGTTCCCCAGCGAGTTATTACTGGTTGTGGTGGTAATTGAGTATTTGGACAATTTTCCTTATAAAATTGAACACGCGAAGGTGCTTTTAGAAATACTTTTTTACTTGATTAATTAAATCATTTACCAATGGAAACTGGTCTCTTATACATTCTGCCACTCTATTGATACCATGAGCCAAACAAGTAACATAAAATATGTTAGAATAAAATATTTTTAAATTTTGTGCTGCCTTAACCACCCTATATGGTTAAGGCAATATATCTCCCACATGAGTCAGTTGTTTCATCAACCACAAGATAAAAATAATTTTCACCCACTTGTTTTAATGTCATTTACAGTTTGTTTGTAAATGACATCAACACTACCTTTACGTTCAGTTGACTCGTCCGGTATGTTAAATTTACAATATTTTGTCAAAAATGAACGTAAATTGGGATTGCTCAGTTTTTTAAGTGGTATACTGGCTCCAATGATTGCCTTACATAAGTCCTCATTGATCTGGGCTTGTTCGCTGGTTTTTCTTCAAGACAATGTTGTATTGTTTGCTGGGAGGGTTCCCCTCGTTACAATTTTCGCACGTTGAGCTGGTGTTTTGCTGATTTGACATGCTGATCCACAATAATTTTTTTATCTGCATGAATCTGTAAAATCCAAAAAAGCAATAAGTAATTAATTTGGGTTTACATTCGTTAAAAAATCGTATTTTAAAAAATCTTCCCTACTTCTACCAAGAGAGGTAGTAGAAAATAGCTACTTACATACCAAGGGAGGAAAAGCACTTTACTCCTGAGGTATGTATATCGTTTTTCTACTACCTCTGACGTTGTTATTTTTTATATACAGGGTGTCCCACCTCGATGGGTGACTACCGATATATGAAGATTCGAATACTTATGGGAATTTGAAACTTAAAGGGAGGAAAATTGTAGTTCTCAGGGAGGAAAAGAACCATTTTCCTCCCTCGTTTCGGGGTCGAAAATTACGTTTTCTAGTAAGGTAGTAGAAAAAACTATATACATACCTCAGGAGTAAAGTGCTTTTTCTCCCTTGGATATTTAAACTATCCGCGGGAGGAAAAGCACTATTTTCCTCCCTTGGTATGTAAATGGCTAATAAGTGCATTCATATTCAAATAAATATTAAATTTCAAAACTTTAGATTTACTGGTGCATTTCTCCATATCGTCAAAACATCACTTGGAACGGGCATTTTGGCCATACCGAGAGCGTTTAAGAGTGCTGGACTGTTAGTAGGATTTATAGGAACAATTTTAGTTGGAATCATGTGTACTCATGCTATACACATATTAGTAAGTATTAAGGATCGTTATTCAAAATGTAAAACATTAAATAATCCGAATATTTCTCGTAATAATAAAATAGTTCCATCTATTAGGAAAAGGTCACTCTCATTTTAGGTAAAAGCCTCACAAAAGGTATGCCAGAAAACTAATACTCCCAGTTTAGGATTTGCAGATACTGCGGAGGGTGCGTTTAAGCTGGGTCCAAAATGTCTAAGGAAATATTCCAAGTTCGCAAAGTGAGTATATTAGTTAGAATCGTTAACTGTTACATTTACTATAATTTTTTGTCCTATATAATATAGAATTAATACATAGCTTTCATCCACCATGTCTGCACATTGGATTATAGAGAAATAGAAACCTATATTGTAATAATAATTATGTAAAAGTGGAAACAAAGATATCCTTATGCTGTACAAACAATTTTCGAGATATTTTCTATTAAAAAACTAAATTGTAGAAAAATAAATAGAAAGCCAAATTTAGAATAATAATTATTAACAAAATTTATCTCACAGCAAATATATATGTTTTAAAGACAGATGTGACAGCAAAACTGCGAATAGATTTTAATTCCTGAGCTAAAAAAATCACCGATCGCCAAAATTCGTTGAAATTATTTTTTTTTTAATTATTAAGAAAATAGCTCAAATGATTTGTAACTCTGGCGTATTGCGTCCCGGTTATTTGCAACTTTTGAATATAACTAAGTTTGGGATGAAATCCTAATATTTTTACATTAGGAATTTGTGCTTACCATTAATTAGCGAACACACTGTACATTTTTTTTCTTGGTTTGTATTGGTTATTTTCCTTAAAGCCCGTAGCCAGATCGAATTTTAAGCATCTAAATTTTCAGGGTACGAGGGAATTTTTTTTTACTATTAAAACTGTATATTTTGATTCAACATAAACATTTTACATTACCTATCAGTAAGAATAAAGCCCAATAAATCTGGTGGTTCTTTTCCGGTAAGACTACCATGCTAACAACATATTGTAATCTACTAAAATGCATAATCTACTAAACAAATATCACCCTGTCGCAAGTTTGAACTTGAACTTGGA